>CAOJBK010642838.1:0-11068 GCA_948294925.1 Codiaeum variegatum | reverse complement strand
AAGCTTCTTGAAGAGAATTAGAGAATAAGCTTTTGGGAAAAGCTAGGCATGTCTCAAGCTAGAGGCTTCACACTTAGAGAGCTTAACGAAGGAGGGCGAGAGGTATTTTTACTTCAAACCTTTTCTTTGTTCAACTTGTGTTTTATACACAAATTGGTTATAATATCCTTGGTTGAAGTTATGGGTCCAAACCTTAGTTTAGACATTTATCAAAGAGTTTGATAAATGACTAAACCATCTATGTTAAAAGAGTTTTAACATAGAACTTGATTTTCAAAGAGTTTGAAAATTTCAAAGTGTTTTGACAAAATGTTTAAGTTATCAAACCTAGGTTATGACAATGTTTCAAAGTGTTTGAATAATTGCCTAACCTAATTTTTGTTAAAAGTGTTTTAACAAAGTTATATTTTTGAAAAAGTTTTGAAAATAAAAAATCGAATCTTTCTTATTTGATTTTTCCTTTTCTGCTTCAACTGCGCGACTCCGTAACGTTTCCTTCAAAAACAGGAAGCAAGAAAGTACTCATACAATATATGGGGATAGCATATGATACAACTTTAATAAGAACTTCCTTTCCCGCTTGTGAAAGTAAGTTGCCATGCCATCAAAAAAGTATGCTCAACATTCTAAATTAGATAGAAGCCATAAGAATTGGCTAAAGTCAAGAGGAGAATTAACTCAAAGTATATTTTTTATTGGTTCACGGTCCTCTTCTTTATCATTATTGCTAAATGAAATACCGACTTCTGAAAATTTATAGCCTATCCCAATTCATGTTCGTACACCTCCAAAACATGTTTACCATTAGATGCTTCATTACTTTATGCACTAAAAAAAATAACAAACCATCATCTGCAAATAATAAATGTGGCAAAGAAGGAGCATCTCTAGCAACTTTAACTCCAAATAACCTATTTTCTGCCAAAGATGGAAACAAAGGCTTACCAGATGGATCATATAACCACTGTTCACCACCCTGCGTTGCGGACCAAGAAGGTTGTGCTTTCAACCAAGGACCCCATTCTTTGCTTAATTTCCCTTTATCCTTCATAAACTGAACAATGGGAATCGACGTGGCATAGAAGACCACAAAAATAACAAAATTATGTGAGTTGTTCATAATTGAAGTGAACCATCGACCAATCTTCATTGGTTGTTTTGATCTCTTTTGATGCTTCAAAATATAATGAGCATCCAAAAGAACTCACACCCTCATATAGCTTCTCTATAAATTTGAGTTATTGTTTGAATCATAATCCAAAAAAGAGCCTACAAAATTCCCAATTGTTTCCCCACCGTCAATGATATATAACCAGGTGGTAAATCATGAATTTGAATCCAAATAGGAACATGAAAAAAGTTTACACTAATAGGATTTCCCCCCCTTCTTCAGGCGGTGGAGCAATAATAGATGGCTATCGAAAGCCCATGGCCCTCCATCCTTGACTCTTATGATGTCAACTGAATGAAAAACTGAAAAACGTATCTCTAATTAGGGAGTTCCTGGATGCTTAGCCCTTTCTTTGGTCTCTATATAGTTGGTAATTCTATGTTGCATTGACTAAAAATGTATGGGACGATCAATATGGAACCTCCCCACTAAACAATATTCAGTTACTTCCAATTTTGCTTCCTCAGAATCCTTCAACAACATCCCTTCACCTTCATCTTCCTCAATATTCAGTGTTGCCAACCTCTCTTCCATTTTTTCATGACAATAAGAATACAAAAAAGAGAAAAAAGAACTAGAAAAAATAGAATAAAGAGAGAAAAAACTCTCAACAAGGAAAGAAAATCCTAACTCTAAAAAAGAGGAGAGGATGAGACACACATTTCATTGATATTATTGCTTCTTGGATTTTGATATTTAGACACAAAGTCCATTACAATTCCAGATACACAATTTGGACAAATGACAAAGGACAAAGACCATAAGAAATTATGAAATTACAAAAAAAAAAAAGCCTTTTAATGGAATCAACTCTAGCTTCTTGAGTCCAAGTCATCGCAGTCTCCTTCTCTAATAGTAACCGCCGAAGCAACAACTCAAACAAACTAGGCTTGTTCATAGCTAAATCCCAATTCATAAGTTTGTCATGCTTCCATAAGAGCTTCACATACCACAAAAGCATACAAAACCATGAAAAAAGCTCGAAGAGGTCTTTAATGATTGAGTCATTAAATATAACAACGCCATTGTTTCATCGATATCTTCCCTAAATCCCTCTGAGATATTCACTTCTAGGATTTTGAACCACAAAGATAGATGATAAGGATAAGTTGAGGTGTCAATTTCAATAGCGTTACATCTAATGTAGAAGATCAACTACCCGATGAAGACGGAAGAGGTGAAAACTACCACAATATTTATTAAGATTCACATGGAAAAAAAAACCTAAATAATCTAGAAAAAGTTAATTGGAGAGATGAAATAAGGCATCTCTGGTGGCTCCACAACCCTAATTACATAGCCTTTTTTTAGGGAAAATAAATGAGAGGAGTTTCACTCATGGTATTTAATAATCTTATAGACAGTTTAGATCAATCTTATTTTAAAATTTATTTGTTATAAAAAATTTAATTTATAAATTAAATATTTTAAAAATAAGATAATATGATAATTCACTCTTGCTACCATTAAAAATCATTTATGGTTCCATAAAAAAATTATTATGGTTGGAGCTAGGGAATTTTTCTTTTTTCGTTTTTTTAAGATCAATAGAAATTATTATAATTATTGTATTTTTTTATATTTTCATAAATTAAATGTTGTTTGAATAAGATATTCTTATAATTCCTAATTTTGTGCTATAAAAAAGCTTAATAAACTATTGAAATTATTGAATCTCAATCATGTACATTAAATATAGTATACTATTATTTTTAAATATCCTCTTTATAGAAAAATATTAATTTTCTTATTTGAAGGGACTATCATTAAGATTTAATCTTAACGATAAATTCAAATATTTTTTATATTGATGGTAAGCCCAATTTTTTTTATGCAATTTTTTTAATTATGCAATTGAGTTGTTTAGAAATATGATTTTTAATATCATATCTATTCGTTCATAAAAAAGTAACGAATTTAACGAAGTTTTCCGAAAGAAAGAGTAGAAGTCGTTCTAAAATGCCATTGTCTGTTAATAAAATTTTATTTTTCTTTAAAAAAATACTTTTAATTAGTTAAATAATCATATGTACTAAATGGATTGTTATTTTGTTACATGATAATGGTACGTGAAAGAAAGAAATGATGAGAACAATTAATGATAAAAATCCATTTTTTTTAAAATATAGTCTCACATATTTTAATTGCTATATCAAAATCTAATTCACCTAAACATATCCAATAAATCCTATAAAAAAATAGTCTTCCAATTTTTTTATAATTACATTTCAATAACTTCATCTTTTTTGCATTCATCAACATCAATTCTCAAGATATCACTTTGTTGAGTAGGTATAACTCTGCAACAATTTCTCCGTCGAGCCTATTTAAAATACAAAGTACAATTTAGAAAAGAAAAAAGAAAAGATGAAAATTAAAATAAATTTTTAAAAATTAATTAATATATTACCTTTTCCCACAAATACGGGTTTGGTTTTTTATAAACAACCACCTTATGAACATGTGTCGGATCCTCCATATTCCACCAACAAGCTGGACTGAAAATTGAATGACGAAAGTACTCACTGACCGTCCGATTGGTTTCATCATCATAAGAAACATTAGAAAAATAATATACAAAAGGCCTTTGACACAAGTTCTCACTAACAGGACGAGTATTGAAAGCAAAAGCAGTATAATCAGCACTTGGATACCAATTCAAAAATGTTCTTGCGGGTTTTTCAAGTTCTCGGGGCGAAATTCTGCCCCGAAATATTTGAACTGCGTAGCCCCATGATACGGATATGGTCCATTGTCGGGTTGAGTGATAGCAAATGGACTGTTGCATGATAGCCGCAGAGTCCAGTTCCATTGGACCATTTAGTCTCATTAAAGCTTCGACTCGGTCCATATTAGGGAATATGGGCTCGATTATGTCCAAGTGGTGCAGAGAAACCAATGGTGCTATTGGATGTGATGCTAAAAGCCCAAATAAATTGCCATACACATCACACTATTAAAAAAAAAAAAGTAAATTAGATAAATAACATGGAAATTCCATTTAAAAAAAATTAATTTGATTTCTCCAATTAAGGGATTTTTATTGTTAAAACAAAAAGAGGATTTTTATAAAAATTAAACAAAAACTTTTTTTTTTAACTCACAAAAGTTGAAATTAATTATTAAGGGTTTTCTATTTTTTTTGTTTCAGTTTTTAAATTTTAAAAATTAAAATATAAAAAATAATACTAAAAAAATACACTTTTATTATAAAAAAATAAGTTAAAAATATAAAATTAAAAATAATTATTTTTTGTTTTTAAAATATTGTTTTTATATTTTAAAAAATAGAAACTACGAAACAGAAAACGGTAATAATCATTTTTCATTCATTGTTGAGTGGCAAATTAAACACTAGTGTTTTTTTTTTTTTTGACAATTCAGAAACCACTAGTTTTTTTTTCATAGTAACCACTACGTTGAGTGGCAAATTAAGTAAAATGATATATAACATAATTTTAATCTTTTCACAATTAATTAAAATTTTGGTAAAAAATTGGAAAAAAAAAAAAAGAAAGTTAAATTTTTTTTGACACACAAGATTAAATTATTTAAGATAAAGATTTTGAAAACTCCCTCTCCTCAGAAGTCTAATGCCATTAAACTCCTTCATTACTATTGTAATCTAATAGAATTAATCTTATAACAAAATAATTAATAAAATTCAATCTTATCACAAAAACCCATTTCAAAATTTTTATTTTTTTTTCACAAAATTGCCCTAACTTTCTCAGGAAACAAACAGAAAATATAAATAAACAAACGAACCTGATGAAACCCTGGTTCTTTAGTAAGAGGAACTCCAAGTTCAGCCATACAAGCTTGAATTCGATCATCAGAACCATACAATTCAGTATATCTTTCAATACATCTATCTTGCATTTTAGCTAAAGCTTTAGCTAATGAATAACTAATAGCAAATCCACCACCACCATAAGCCATACCATAAGAAAAATAAATATTTTGTAAATGTGACTCTGAATTACTCCCAATATAATAAAATTCATTATGATCATATTTCGATAATACCGTTACTAAATTTTCTGGCACAAATATTGTATCATCATCTCCCATTACAAACCATCTCACATCTTTTAATCCCATCTTCAATGTCTCTGTAATTATTCTCGTTATTCGAATTGCCGACCGATGTCCAGTCGGATGGTTGTAGTGGAAATCCGTTGTGTTACTTGAGAACATTATTGGTGGTAATGAAACGTCATCGTTTTGTGTATTTACGGCGTCGTCTAACCAAACTACACCTCGCATTTGATTTGGTCTCCACCATAATTTTATGTAATTTTTTCTGTGGTCCCATAACTTTGAAGAGGAAGCAATGCCAAAAACTATGTGATGAAGAGTTGTGTTAGTGTGATGAATTTTAAGGGTTTTGTGAGGTTTTAGGAATTTGAGAGAGTAAAAAATGTAAGGGAAAACAAGTAAAAGGAGGAAGATGAACATTAATTTGGAAATGGTGCATCTTATAATTGTATATGGAGAGTGTTTTGATTGCATACTTCATAAAAAAAAATACCCTTTTGCTTTTGAGAGGGAAGAACAAAGAGAGAAATTTTAAGGATGATTTGGATTATATTTAATGGAAATTTGGGTTAATATAGAGTTCAAATAATGCTTTGACTACTGTAATTTTTTTTTTTAAAGTTTAATTAATCCTTACAGTAAACATTATCTTTTCAGAAATCATTTTAATTATCTAAAATAAACACTTACAAAATGACTAATTAATTAATACAAAAACTGTTAATCATCTTGATAAATTAGGATTTGAATTTAAAGAAATTAGATTAATTATAATAATTTGTTTAATAAATTAATTTTTTATTGAGATTTTCATTTTTAGAAATTCTAGAGACTAATCATTCCATTAACAGGCACTAATAAGGCTAGATTTGCATTCAATATGTTTTTTTTTTTTTAAATTATAGTACAAGGGTATATTTGATTGTTAGCGTGGTAATTAATTTAAAAAAAATAGAAATTAATTGTATACCGTTGGATGATCTTACAAAGTCATCCAACGAACATAAAACAATTTGTACAAACAGTGCGTGCAACGCAATTCATTTCTGAAAATTTCACAGTAATCTCGCTCTTTTTCTACTCTGTGTGTCCTGGAAAACCCCTTTTCCAACAAAGAACTTTAAAAGGATCAAAACGAAAGAAAAAAAACCTGATGTGCTCAAGCTCTGCTCATCTAACTCCGGTAAGCATATACATATTCTTCTTCTTTTGCTCAGAATTAGTGTTTGGCCTCTCGGAAAATTGTAGCATGATATGATGAAAATCTTCAATCTAGCAAATGATCTTATTTATTGTATTTTTTTTCTTGCATTTTCGTCGCATTTAATGTAATTTTAGGGTTTATGATACTTTTTGTTAGTTGTCATTGTTAATTAGACGGATGATTTTCTTCTTTTTTTTTTCTTCAATTTATTGTTGATTTTGCTGATAATAGCATTCTGTGCTCGGTGTGACTTTTGCAGATTGGAAATTTAGCTAATTCATCTTATACTTTGAGTTGCTATTAATGGCTGGACTTAGGATTTCTAGGCTAAAGTCATTGTGTAGTTATATTAATCCCACTTCAATGATGCATTCTGCAAACCCTATCACTGGTTCTTCGAGATTTGTTAATCATAGTCTCGTGAGTTCATCGTATGCTTTTGTTAATCAAGACTACTGCAAAAAAGAATTCAAACCAACTGAAAACTTTGCAATTGCCTATTCTAATGTCTTGAGTCCTAAAGCCAAATCTGTGTTCTCTACTGCATCGCCAATCCCTTATATTTCATTAAGCACTGTGTTGGGCCATCGATCATTTTCATCATCTTCAAGTGGGAATGCGGATAAATCCGGGGCATTTGAAGCTTCTTTTGCTTCTAAGGGAAGTAATGTAGAAGTTGGTAACAATGGCTATATTGGAACTGAATGGATTGATAAGGTTAAAGATACTTGGCAGAGTGCAGTTGATACAATGAGTTCTATTGGGCAAAAGACTAAAGAGGTGTCTGATGAACTTATCCCTTATAGTCAACAGTTACTTGATTCTCATCCCTATCTTAAGAATGTGATTGTTCCAGTTGGTTATACTTTTGCTGGTACCTTATTGGCATGGTTGGTGATGCCCAGGATTTTGAGGATGTGCCACAGATATGTTACACATACCCCTTCTGCATTGCTAGTTAGAAGCCTATCTGGTGAGCCAGTGCCATATGAGAAAAGCTTTTGGGGGGCTTTAGAGGATCCTGTGCGATATTTGGTCACCTTTATTGCATTTTTAAAAATGTTAGTGGTTCCATCTAAAATATTTCTCTCTATCATATATACAAATTTTCAGGTTTTTATTATGAGTTTATTTTGTCAGTGATGTGTGATGGCTTGACTTGCAGTGCTTCAATTACGGCACCAACTACTATAGCGTCACAGTACATAGAACAGGGATGGAGGGGTGCAGCTGTTCTTTCTTTTGTATGGTTTCTTTATCGGTGGAAGTCAAATGTGTTTAGTCGTGCATTGGTTGCTCAGAATTTATCATTGGCTGATAGAGAAAGGATGTTTGCTCTTGACAAAATGTCGTCCGTGGGTCTTTTTCTTATTGGGGCAATGGCTTTAGCTGAGGCATGTGGAGTGGCTGTGCAGTCCATTTTAACCGTGGGTGGTATAGGAGGTCAGTATCATTGTCAATCACTGTGCTCTTTCACTTCATTTAATTATTAATAACAAGCTATGAAGCACAAACACTTCATTCACTTAGTGTGTCCCTGTTTCGGAAACTTGGAGACTTAGAAACCCACATTTCCTCTGCTATATTTTTTGAAAATGTCGTCCAATTTTATTTCCATTTTTTGTTTTTATAAATGGGGAAGATGTTTATTGTTTGTAATATTATGTTTAGAATAGGTCTACAAGTCCTATTTGTTCTCATATGAAGATAAGCTTTACTAGGCATGTTAAAAATTTGAACTATCAAAATTTCCTATGTTATAAATAATGATGCAACTGGCATAATTTAAGGATTTTCCCCTCATTGTTAGTTCTATGGTGTTTTTGTATAGTTTGTAACATATATTAACATGTGAGTCCTTTTCCATCATACCCTATACAGGAGTAGCCACTGCTTTTGCTGCTAGAGACGTTCTTGGGAATGTGCTCAGTGGATTTTCTATCCAGTTTTCTAAGCCTTTCTCACTTGGAGATACAATAAAAGTATGTTGAACATGCTTGTTTGGCTGATTAACTTTTAATTTCGATTGATTAACTATTCCTCTTAAGCAAAATTTTTGGCCATCCTAGGAAGAAAATAGTGAATGACTATTAAGTCCAATCAAGTTTTCTGCATTATGATTTTTCTTTTGTTTTATGCAGCGCAGTTTATATCAAATTTCTAAAATCAAAAGCAGTGATTCATTAAGCATGCATGACTATCGTTTTTCTTCTTGTTCTTGCTGTTATTAGTTTATTTTTTTTTAAGTGTGAGGTAATTAATATTGATGATCTTTCATTAAGCTCTCTTCGCTACTCATTTTTTCATGTTCTGTTTTTATTTATTACCCCTTCCATTCTGAAATAATAATCCATTACGTTTACTGATGTCAAACTTTGACCTTCAATTATTTTTAAAATGTATAAGTAAAAAATTATAAAAAAATAATCTTATGAAAGCACTCATTGAGACGAACGTATTGATATATTTTTTAAATTATAATTTAAAATATTTTTTTTTATAAATTAGTTTTTGGAACTTATGCTCGAAAAACAAAACGGACTATTATTTGAGAATGGAGGGAGTAATAGTTTTCTAGAGACAACTAAAATATGGGTCAGCCACATTAGGCATTACCGAAGTACATTTATTTGATAGTATTGCAACAATTAACTATAATAATTTTTATGATTACTAGTTCACAACTTTGTAGACCTGTTTTTTTTTTTTGTCCAGCTAAATGGCCTACTTTATCCATTTAGCTACTATTATTTGCCTTTGAGAAAATATGGGATGCGTTTGTTATGATCTCAATATTTTAACGTTTTGAAAATTGAATGATGTCTTGTGTATCGTTTGATTGCTCTTGTTTGCTACATTCTTTCTTTATTTTCAGTTTTATTGAATCTTCTCATTGTAGGCTGGGTCTGTAGAAGGTCAAGTTGTTGAAATGGGACTTACTAACACAGTGTTGCTGAATGCTGAGAAGTTTCCTGTGACGGTTCCAAATTCATTATTTTCCAGTCAGGTGGGTATCTTGTTCCCTAGAACTTGTCTTCATATTTTCATTACTCTATAGTAAAATGCTACGTCAGAAATTGTTATTTATATGTTCTGCCATGCTACTAGTGATATTGACTGTTACAAAAAAGCATGCAACTTTGTAGGTAATCGTGAATAAATCCCGTGCACAGTGGCGTGCTACAGTCACTAAAATTCCTGTGAGAATTGATGATTTGGATAAGATACCTCAAATATCAGATGGCATCAAAAGCTGGCTAAAGTCGAACCCAAAAGTTTTCTTGGAAAAGGAGCCCCCATACTGTTTTTTGTCTAGGATTGAAAGCTCTTTTGCAGAATTGACTGTCGGATGCAATCTCAAATACATGGTGAGTTCCCCAGTTCTTCCATCCCTATTTTACGGTGCTATGGCATTCATGTATTTGCTGTGTTTGCTTAGTTCTTTTATTTCCTCTATCTGGTGAAATCTTTGGATGCTTGAAATCATTAGCATGTCATAAAGGGTGACTATTTTAAGAGCATTATTTAATAGGACTATAACAATTTATTCACTTGACAAAAAAATTATTCTAGTTCTAAGAAATTTTGTTCTCTACCCTAAAATAAATTGTGAAACAATCTATTTTCACTTGGTTAGCAAATTAAATGGCATCATTTTTTTTTGTATGAAATGGTTTTCCGATAACTATCGAGTAATTTTGACTGATTAAATTCAGAAGTACCATCTGCATTTTGTTTCTGGGTTCTAAATAAGATCCATATTCATCTCTTAGTAATTGCATATCTTGTCAAGTGATATGATTTTCATTCCCTGAAGCTCTGTTTTGTGTACTTAATGCTTAGATGTGTCATCCTTTCTATAATTTCACTGTCAGTATGTCCTCTATTTATTTATTATTATTTTGCTAAGGCCTGATTCACCATTTGTGTATAGAGCAAACCTGAATTTTACTCCGCACAACAAGACATTCTTCTGCAGTCAGCCCGGATACTGAAGGAGCATGGTGCTGAATTGGGTAATTCCTGGCAGGATGTACCTAACCAGTGATATTCATATAAATAAGTTTCTCCCTGCTGGCGGTTGGACCGTTGCCTCACTAAATCTGGCTATCTGCTACACTTTTAACTGAAATCATTGTAATGTAATATGCTATCTTAGGAGTCTTTTAACTCTTCCATCTTGTGCAGATGAAATCAGATTTGGGTGAAAAAGAGAAAAGTAAAAAAAAATGAATAGAAGACTGAAACGAAAAGCAAGTTTTGTTTTATAGTTGTAAATCCCAGTTTGTCATTGACACTGCTTTGCTTTTTTCTTTAATTTGATTTGCCATCATCATTTTTTGACGTCGGATACAGAAAGCTGCAATGTTTTATTGGTATTTGAACTGAATATGACATTATAATTTGAAATATGTACTGCAATATCAAGTTCATACATCATCAGGAGAAGGATAGATATTGCTTGTGTGCCGTTCTTATTAGCTACAAAATTACATTTATCTATCTTCAATTCTTCAGATACTCTACAAGCTTGTTGATGCAGTTCTGATGCAGCTTTGCGTCCCCAAAAATGGCAGCTGCTTCTTTTGTTTGATCACTCAGCTTTTTTCCTTCTTCAGAAACCATAGCTAGTCTCAGAGATTTATCAATAT
>CAOJBK010642529.1:0-12415 GCA_948294925.1 Codiaeum variegatum | reverse complement strand
TATATATATATATATATATATATATATATAATCTGTATTCATTTCATCATCAACCAGAAAAGAATTAAATAACAATTCTTTTATTTTTTATTCCATTTGTGTTATAATTATTACTATTTAGTTCTTATTCAAATTCAACATTTGAAAATATAAATAACGTTATTTTGTTCTATTTTGTTTGGGTATTCCATATCTGAAAAGAGGTTAGAGAGCTAGACCTTTGCCTTTCTAAGTGTTTGGATAATTTTCTTCAATTTTCCTACTAGATTTCCTTAGATTTAGGTTTTCTTCAATTGTTCAAGAGTATGTTTGTTGCAATCTTCAAGAGATTGAATAATTTTTTGCTTGAAAATTTATTTCTCATCTTTCTTGTTTATTATTCGATTGGGTTTTTGTATTGAGAGATCAAATGTGACTTATTTGATTATTAATGATATTTTGATGATTGATTTTCGCATTATGAGCTAAATTTCCTTAGTCTAGGGATTTGTATGAAATAAGTCATGATATGCAAATTGTTATTGGGTCTTTGATTATGCCTTTTATTTGCTTAATTGAATTGATTGATTGATTAATAACAAGTTCTTGATCACCAATTTATTTGATTAAGGGTTTGGGTGATGGAATGAGAGTTGAAATCCAAACCTGGAACCCATTCAATTAGGATTCTAAAATGAATTACAGATATAAGTTTTAGAATTAAATTCAATTTTTAATTTATGTTTTTGTTAGATTATTTCTATGAATGTGATAACTAATAGGATAAGTTTCAGTGAATGAGTTTATCAAGAATTGAATCATTGAGGCATAATTGATTCACCTAATTTCAAATATCATAGACAATTGACTTATCGATTACAAATCTCTAGATGTTTTCATCTATTGCATTACCCTTAGCATTTAATTTCTTATTTTTAGTTTAACTGTTATTTTTATTTCTGAAATCAATTCTATTTTACTTTAATTGCACAAATTCAAAACAAATAGATAACTAATAGCAGTTCCGTGAGGGATACAATCTTGGTTGCTCCATTTATACTATAATTGCCTATATACTTGCAGTTACTGTTAGACATTATACTTTTTAGTGAACAAGTTTTTGGCATCGTTGCTGAGGAACTTGCAAGGCATTATTATTTGTTTCTTTGTTAATATTTTTATTTTTGTTTGGAGTTTTTACCTTTATTTGGTTTTAGAATTTTATGCAAGGAATAAGATCTCTGAATGGAGAGATTCTTCCTTTTGTTGATAACATTCAAAGGATTGGAGTTGAGCAAAGAAGGCTGGCCAATACAGAGGATCTAATAGAAATTATCATTATGTCGGAAGATTAGAAGAGAGAAGAATTAGTAGACTAAGAGAATCAAAGCCATATAGATCAAATTGTTGTTCCTCCTAGAAATATGGGGGATGAAAGAAAATTAATGAATGAGTTTGCCAAGCCTGTCATAAACATGACATCCTCATGTATTAGATTATACATAACATCTAGGAATTATGAGCTCAAGACCATTCACTATAACATGTTTCCATCCTTCTATGGTATGGCTAAAGAAGACCCTTTAAACTTCATCTGGGACTTCTATTCTATCATTCAGACCTTTCCACTGCAAGGTTTGACTAAAGATTAACTCAAGATGAGGTGTTTTCCTTATACCCTCAAAGATGTGGCCAAAACATTGCTCATGACCCTCACTCCCAATTCCTTCACAATTTGGGAGGAGGTGTACAACAAATTCATAGGGAAGTTTTATTCTCGTCAGAAGATGGCTGATCTTAAGGAAAGACTGCAACTTTCTCGTAAATGAAAGGCTAGCCTTTCCATGAGTCTTGGGAAAGGTTTAAGATGTTGTAAGTCTAATGTACTCACTACCATTATCCAATTTAGTTACTCAATCAGTTCTTTTATGATGGACTCACATATTAGAGCCAAGACATAGTGTATAATGCATCTGGTGGTTCTATGAGTGAGATTACTACTGAGGAGGCATTCAAATTATATTAGATGCTTGGATCCAATTCCCAGTAGAAAAGTGTAAGAGGAAGGCGAGTTAAAGTGTAAGATAGTGTAAATGGTACAGATGTGTATACGAAAATAGCCGAGTTAGCTCATTAGGTCAAGCTCCTTTCTATGAAGGGAAACATACTGGTGCAATCATAAGAGGTTTGTGAGGTATGTGGCATTTTTTCCCACAGTTCTAATATTTTCCCTTCTAGTTATGATTCTTATGTAGGTGAATTTAAGGAAGCTCAAGCTTTGTATGGTTTCCAACCTAGGGCAAGGAAAGATCCCTTTTCTAACACTTACAATCCCAGTTTGAGAAAGAATCCAAACTTTAGCTAGAGGAAAAACAACCCCCATCAACAAAAACCACAATTTCAAGTGATGTCGAGGCATCCATTTAAAAGGGATTCATCCAGTTCCTAGCAATAAAGGAAACCTACCTTGGAGGATAGATTGGATGCATTTATTCAAGTTAGCACCTAAGTTCAAGAGGAAAACAATAAAAGGTTTGATTATTTGGAAGCTTTAATAAGAAAGTTGAGACCCAAGTTGGGAAAATTGCAGCTCAATTGCAACCTAAGCAATAAGGAAAGCTTCCTAGTCAGCCAGAGCAAGCTAAGGCCATTATGGTCTTTAGGAATGGTAAGGTTATTGATAATGCTATTGGTTCTAACCTTGATGATGCAGGTGTTGAGTAAAGGAAGGAGGAAAGCAGTAAGAAGCCTATTGAAGTGCATAAGAAGTAAGGGAAAGTGAAGGAGACTCCAACTCCTTTAAAGCTTCACAAGGCAACTGACCTATATAGACCATAGATTCCATCTTCAGATAGGCTCAAGGGAGGTAAGAAAGACAAGCAATTTGAAGAGCTTTTCAAAATGCTCTCCAAGATAAATATAAATCTACCTCTTCTTGATGTGATTCAGAACATTCCAACCTATGCTAAATTTTTCAAAGAGTTGAACTCTTTATAAAGTTATGTCGGAGGTAACTAATATCGTTCTTCAGCATAAGTTACCTCTTAAAGCTAAGGACCCTATGAGTTTTGTCATTGATATAAGCATGGGAAATGGGAAAGAGGCTAGAGGCATGCTAGACTTAGGTGTAAGTATTAATTTAATACCTTATGCCTTATTTCTCCAATTGAATTTGGGTGAGTTGAAACCCTTTAAAACATGCTTGAGCATATAGGTCATCGAGATTCCCTAGGGGAATCATAGAAGATGTGCTAGTATAGGTTAGGGATTTGATTGTTCCTATTGATTTTGTGGTGCTTAAAACGGGGGATGGGTTGACCAATAGGTCGAAATTGCATACCTTAGTGGGTAAACCTTTTATGGCAACCACTAACACTTTGATTGATGTTAAAAAATGAAAGTTGACCATGTCTGTTTTGGAAAAATGGTTTAGTTTTCCATTTTTAACAATCTCACTCATTACACCATAAAACTTATTAAAGAATCACTTGTTAAGGATTACTGCTTTGTTGATTGCATTGATATTGCGGTGCATGAAGTTTTTATACAGGATGCTTTTGATGACAAACTTGAGTTCACGCTTATACTTGAGGAAGGAACTAAAATTTTAGTTCCTGAAATTGTAAGCTACATTGAGAGTTTTAGTGAGGGGGATTTAGTTGAGAAAAGTCAAAGTGCAACTTTAGAGCTTCCTTTAATCCAAACTATGAAGAAGGAGCCTTCTTAAAATTTGGATCTCAAAGAGTTTCCAAAGCATCTGAAGTATGTGTTTCTTGATGAGGGAGAGACTTTTCCTGTTATAATTTCTTCCATGTTGAGTTAAAAAGAGGAAGAGAGAGTGGTTTTCAGGTTAAAAGGCTCAAAAGGAAATTTGTTGCTGTATCAAGGGTATTAGCCCCTTTATGTGCATGCATAGGATTGTCTTATAGGAGGTTGCTAAAACCAAGAGATAGATGCGAAAGAGATTGAACCCCACCATGAGTGAGGTGGTAAAGAAAAAGGTCCTGAAGTTACTGAATGAGGGGCTCATTTACCTTATTTCTGATAGTGAATGGGTAAGTCCTGTTCATCTGGTTCCTAAGAAAACGTGAATCACAATGTTCAAGAATGACAAAATGAGTTGGTCCCCATAAGGACAATAACAAGGTGGCATATGTGCATTGATCATAGGGAGCTTAACAATGCCATTAAAAAAGGATCACTTCCCTTTACCATTCATCGATCAAATGTTAGATAAATTAGTTGGTCATGCATACTATTACTTTCTTGATGGTCTTTCAGGTTATTGTCAAGTTGCCAAAGTCCCGAAGGTTCAATCTAAGACAACCTTCACATGTCTTTTTGGGACATTTATGTTCAGATGGATGTCAGTGTTCTTTGACATGATTGATGACTTCATTGAGATATTTATGGATGACTTTTTTTTTGTAATTCTTTTGATGATTTCCTCATTAAATTGGTTTCTGTGCTTGAATGATGTATTAAGTGTAATCTTACTTTGATTTGGGAGAAAAGTCATTTTATGGTTGATCAAGGCATTGTGTTGGGTCATATCGTGTCAAGTAAGGGTATGAAGGTCAATAAGGCAAAAATTGACCTCATTGCTAACTTACCTCCTCCTACATCTGTGAAGGGGGTGAGAAGTTTTTTAGGGCATTCCAGTTTTTATAAGAGATTCATTAAGGATTTCTCCAAAATTAGTCAACCTTTGTGTAGGATATTAGGAAAAGATGTCCCATTTAAATTTGATGAAAAATGCATGTAGGCCTTTCATACTCTAAAAGAAAAACGTACCACTGCACTTATAATTGTAGCCCCCGATTGGTCATCTAACTATGCTTTAGAGGTTTTCTTCAGCTAAAGGGTTGACAAGTCCTTAAGAGTCAATTATTATGATAGTTTAACCCTTACTGGCCCTCAATTAAATTATAGCACCACTGAGAAAGAAATTCTTACTGTTGTTTTTGCATTAGCTAAGTTTAGGGCATATCTAGTTGGCTTTAAGGTCATTGTACATACATGATCACTCTGCTCTAAAATATCTTTTGTCTAAACAACATGCTAAGACTCGTCTTATT
Source organism: Codiaeum variegatum (assembly GCA_948294925.1). Classification (NCBI taxonomy): domain Eukaryota; kingdom Viridiplantae; phylum Streptophyta; class Magnoliopsida; order Malpighiales; family Euphorbiaceae; genus Codiaeum; species Codiaeum variegatum. Next base: position 7,358 of record CAOJBK010642529.1, on the reverse strand, counting down.
TGGTGGGTATTACTCTTGTAAGAGTTTGATTGTGAGATTCAGGATAAGAAGGAGAGTGAAAATGTAGTTGTAGATCACTTGTCTAGACTACCCCTCTTATCCAAGAATGAGCTTACATTGAGTAATACCACCAAAGACTTATAGGTATTTCCCGATGAACAAATTTTTTGTAATATCACAAACCTTTTGGTTTTTTGATATTGCTAACTAGCTTGCTTGTGGTATTTTACGGACTGACTTATCCTTTTAAGAAAAGAAATGATTTTTTAATATTTGCAAATATTATTTTTGGGATGAGCCTTATTTATTCAGGATTTGCAAAGATGAGATCATCCGTAGGTGTGTTTCGGAGGATGAGAAGGTAAGTGTGCTACAATTTTGCCTTGATTTGCATTGTGGAGGGCATTTGGAGGTAAAAAAATAGCTAAAAAAGTCCTCCAAAGTGGGTTATTTTGCCCTACTCTTGTCAAAGATTTACATGCTTATTAAAAGTAATGCGATTGATGCCAAAGAGTAGGCAACATAGGTAAGAGTAATGAGATACCCTTAATAAATTTCATTGTGGTTGAGATATTTGATGTCTGGGGCATCGATTTTATGGGATCGTTCCCAATTTCATTTGGTTTCCAATATATATTGATAAGTGTTGATTACGTTTCCAAATGGTGGAATCAATTCCTGCCCAGACTAACGATGCTAATGTTGTGGTGAAATTTATGAAAGACTTTATTCTTAGTAGGTATGGCACACCACGAGTCATTGTTAGTGATGGGGGGAGTCATTTTTGCAAGAAAAGTTTTGAGAAGTTAATGCAAAAGCTTAGTGTGGAGCACAAAGTGGCTACTCCCTATCATCCATAGACATCGGGCCAAGTTGAGACCTTAAATAAGAACTGAAGGGAATTTTGGAGAAGATAGTGAACTTATAAAGGAAAGATTGGATGAGTCATCTTAATGAGGTACTCTAGGCTTATAGGACGACATACAAGACTCCTTTGGGCATGAGTCCATTTTGACTAGTTTTTGGCAAAGCGTGTATGAATCCTAATTTTGGCACCATTAAATTTGGCCCATTAATGTGAGCCCAAGGATCTGACTGAGCTTAATTTGGACTTCAAACGGACGCAGAAAACCCAAAAAATAGAATTGAATCTGACCAAACCAGACCCAGAAAACTGGGACCGTGAACCCAGGCCCAAAATGACAAGCTGTGCATACGTTTCCTTAGCCGTGCATGCGTAAATGAACACGAGCATGTATAAAAGAACACGTGCATGGGTTAAGTAGCTTGCGAGTGCGTGAAGCCCTTCACGCATTCGTATCCCCTCTCGCACGCATTTTATCCCTAAGGTTTCTGGCATGATTCCCTATAAATGCAGGTTTTTTAGTTTAGTTTTGGGTTCCAACTTTCAGTCCAATTTTTAGACTTTTAGACGTACTATTCAGCCTCTAAATACTCATAAACACTTCCCAAACACTACAATGCTTCCCCAATTGATTCAAACTTTCAAAATTATAACTATTCCTACCGTTTCAATCATTTCCAGTTGGGTTCAGACAGACAACCTCCAGTGCTCTCCGAACTCAACGGAGACCTATTTAGGTTTCATCAAACCTTCAAATCCACTAATCTCGAAGCCTAAAAAAAAAGGTAAAATCAGTATAGTATACTTCTCTCTCAATTAACTGTTTTAAGCACTTTAGAACTGAATTAAGGCATATTTTATCAAAATTCAATTTTAAGCCCTTTAATATGATTTAAGGCATGTTTTAATGGAAACCTATTTTCATAAAATGAATCCAACTAAACCTTAGAATGAATTTAGGTAATCAATTCACATGTTTCAAAATCATTTTTATTAATCAAAACCTAAAATGATTAATAGCCTATTTGGTTAATAGTTTATAAATTAAAATGGGTTAGTTACTGAACATCCAAACCATCCATTGTTATCAGAGCAACCCCACTCTTTGTGAGAAGGGAGAACGACGTGAGGTTTGATTCCCATTCAAAGAGATACATTGGCAAGCCATTTCATGGCTTCAACTCCAAAACTCCAATTTTCTTTTATTCTTTTTACTTTTTTTTTAAAAAATTTTATTTTCATTATTATTATTCATATTGCTTTTACTTTCCTTATTATTGCTATTGGATTTTGGATTTGTATTTGGAGAATATGTACTCCTCCCTAATCATAAGACTAGAGGGGAGATCCTCTAATTTTAATTATTTTGTGTTTGCAATTTTATTGCTTCCTTTGGGGTGTTGTGCCTTCCCTATAACCTAAAATGGGCTAGAGAAAGGACCCCTGGCAAATTCTTATCTTTACTGCTTTATGTGATTATCATCCATATTATAGCTTGTTTATACACCATTTTGGCATGTTTAAATGTTTATGCATCATAATACCTGTTCATGCATACACAAAAACCATTTTTAACCGAAATCATACTTTTTAAAGACAAAAGTTGTTATCTAAAAATGGTAAAAACTATTTTTCATAACAATTATTTTATCAGATCACGAATCCCTGAACCCCCTTTTGGTTCAAAAGGAACATCCTTTTCAATTGAGTGAAAAATATTCTATTTTTAAAAATGGAGTTAATTCAAAATGGTTTATTAATCACCTAAGAAAAACTAGTTTTCTTAAAGATTAAGTGGTGACTCTATACACTTTACACACCAACGAACACATGTGGATGCACAAATGTGGGACTTGGCCACAATTATCGATGCCATGCACAATCTGGCCCCTCGTAGTCGGTTTCCTTCGAGACATAAGCTTGGAGGCACACTGAAAGATCTTGCGGGTCACTCGAAGGGCCTCATAGCTGGCTACTCCACTGGGGATGTTTAGAAAACTGACAAAAAAACTAAGTGGATTATTTTCTGAAAAATAATCTTTTAGCTTAAACTTGTATAAAGGTAGGTTTCATGTATCACTTCACATGCTCCCTCATCTTAAGAAAACCCAGATAGAGAGTAACATCGAGTGAGCTTCCCTTATTGGGACTGCTTTACTGATAGTTAAATCATCCAACTCCAAGGCGTACCCTCTAACCCTTTCGGTTGCGATAAGGAGGTTGCATGTAGCCGCTGGACCCACGCGAATCTCCTTGATTCACTTATGGTTAGGTATATTGCACCTCTAGTCACTGGGGAACCTTAAAACCACCAAGCTATCATGTAATGATTAGAGTTGACCTTATGTCCAATTTACCCTAAAGGACTCTAAATATTACTGTCATCATGAAACCTTTTACGTTTCATGTATGCATGCATCACTACGTCTAAAACACTGAAGTTGGACAAAGTGAAACTGTTCTAGACAAACCTTCCAGTCAAACACTCACCCCTTCACATAAAAACACCTGTCTGCTACTAGTCTAAATTTTTTTCAAAGAGCTGATACCCTATTTTCTTTTGTCCCAAAAGGTCAACATGTCAACCGGAGACAACATTGCTACTGATACCATTGCTACTGGCATTCCATCTACTCCACTGGTTCCAGCTACTGATATTACCGAGATGTTTGCTGGGATCATGAGAAGATAGGATGAAGCCCTTGAAACTCAGTAAGAGACCCTCTCGGCTATGATGCAAGCCTAAGAACAGACTATAATGATCAAAGTCTAAACAATGGTGACCCAGTTTAAATCGCAAGCTATTAATCCTACTTCCATCTCATCAAATGCAGGTAAGGAAGTTTTGGCCTATGAAATCATTGTCCTGAATCCATAATCTGGCCGTGGAAATAGCACCCCAGCTACCCGTATTGTGGATCCTTTCCCAAGTGGGGTTGAAGATCATACACTCCTTAAAACTATGGCTGAGAAGTATGAGGAGATGGATAAGACCTTGAAGGTCTTGAAGAAGAAAGAAAATGTTCTGGATGTAAAGGCCCTAAGTCCTTTTCCGAATGTAAGGCTTTCGCCTAAGTTCCAGATGCCAAGCTTCAAAAAGTTTGATGGCACTACCTGCCCCTACACTTATCTAAAAATTTATAATGGGACACTCCTCCCCTTAGGAGTGGAAGGCAAGCTCCTTGCTAAGTTCTTCCAATAATCGCTCACTAGTGCGACTCTGAGTTGGTTTATCCAGTTAAATGACTCTAAGAAACTCACCTGGGAGTTAATAAGTACTGAGTTTGTAAAATAATATTCTTATAATTAAGAGATTGATGTGAAGAAAAGATATCTTGAAACAACTAAACAATTGCCAAAATAGACATTCTCTGCTTTTATTACCCGATGCAGGAAGAAAGCCTCCTAAATGGTAAACAAACCATCAGAATCTAAACAAGTTGACATCATTGTCAAGAATTTGGTATCTATGTATTAGGATAGAATGATAACACATTATCTGCCTGATTTCAAAGCACTTGTGAATGTTGGCACACGACTAGAAGATGGGGTAGAGACTGGCCTCATCAAGGATGAAACTCAGACTTCATCCTCACAATTCAAGAAAACTAATAACACTAAAAAAGAAGGTGGAGTTAATTCAGTATCATCTGACAAACCTCTTTAGATACAACGATGGGAATTCACTAATTTAAGGGGACTATCACTGAGCTATCTCCTAAAGCAATGTCTAGAAAAAGGCACCTTCCAGCCACTGGCACCTAAGCCCATTCCAAACCCTTTTCCAAAGAACTTAACTATGAATGAGACATGCGACTATCATCAAGGGTCTGGACATAAGACAAATGATTGCAAAGCCCTTCCTCACAAGATACAAGATCCTATTGATGCAAAGGACCTTTTTCTACCTACTATGAATATTGGCACAAACCCCCTCCTAGAACACAATGTGAATACAATCTTGAATGAATTTAAAGAAGGGGATTCAATATACCTCAACATTGATGCTGTGCCACTGAGCAATTATCACTACACCAGAGATGACCAATCTTCCTTATAAAGGCCACTCTCTCCAAATTGCTCTCTTTCGGTTGTCCAAGCCTCCTTGGCGAAGCCAGTCCATAATGACTATTGTTGTGTTATAATCAACTTAAGCCATTTGGGAGATGAAATAGATGCCATTACCAAAAGTGGTAGAATAACTTAGGCACCTGCTACTCCTGCACCTACAAATCGGTCTGTGCTTCAGAATAAATGGACTCATGAACCTAAAGAGGATCCTATACTTAAGCAACTCAAGAATACCTAAGCTAAAATCTCTATATGGAATTTACTCATGTCTTCTTATCATCACTACCAAGCTCTTTGCAAGGCGATGAGCCAGTGTCAGACAACACCCTTGAAACTCTAGTCGCATCAATTACAAGCTCCCAGAAAGGTGCATCCATTTACTTCTCTAACAATGAGATCTCGTATAGGGGACCACATAACCATGCCCTATATATATCCCTGTGATCACTAGAGAAAAGACAGTCCCTATAACTTTGATAAATAATAGGCCCACCCTCAATGTTTGCCTGCTGAAGGTTGCTTTTTGCCTGGGGTTAGTAGTCACTGACATCACCATCTCTGATCAAATCATATGGGCATATGATAATTCCAAAAGGGAAGTTCTTGGAGTGGCAACACTGACTATCACTATAGGCCTAACTACCTTTAAAGTTCCCTTCTAAGTCATCGATGTACCTTCATGCTTCAACTTGCTTCTCGGGACACCTTGGATACATCTGGCTAAGGCCGTACCATCTACCTTGCATCAAAAGGTCAAGTTCCCTATGAAAAATAGTATTGTTACCTTCAAGGCTGATATGTCTGGCAAATATAAAGTTCTAGAAATAGTTCCAATCTAGGAAATCCTACCAAAGTTGTCAGTATATCCTTTATCTAGCTTTTCCTTTGTATAATTCATTGAGGCTGCTAGTGATGAGAAGGAAACAGTCATCTTGGACTTTGATCCTTACTGTAACCCAATGGTGGGGAATATCCTTAAACACATGGCCTATTTCTTTGGCACGGGCCTTGGTAAGAATCAACATGGTATCAAGTCTTTTGATGAATACCTCGTGTCTATTCGACCATTTAGCTTGGTATAAACCTATTGATGATGAGATTGAAGAAGCAAAAGCATAGGAAAGAGTGAGGTCATTGATTGGTAGAAAGGGGGGCAAACCTGACTATCCCATATGGCCATATTTCAGAACCCTCAATGGTTATTTTGTCAAAGAGGGGGAGACAATGCCTTACTATGCTTTCCCCAAACCATGGATCTACCCTATGACTGGTATCAGGATGCCAGGATTTGAGTTGTTTTTCGACGTGCAACTGACTACTGAAGATTGCTAGCCCATATACTTCCTGGACAATCACTATGAAGAGATCATGGAAGCAAGCCTCTTTAGTGATATAGCTATTCTCACTGACAAGGAGGAGAATTATGACCTCTACACTATGATCAAGCCTGCCAATAGAGAGCTAAAAAATAGGTGCTATGATAAGAGCCCAATTGAAGCTGTTAAGTCCGAATTCGAAAGTGACACTGAGTTTGAGTCAGGGTCTAGAGTTAAGTCTTCCTCTTTTTCCTCTTTGTCAAAAATTGATTTAACAGGTCCATTGGGTTTTAACTATGAGTATGATATAACCGTGTAACTCTCTCCTGTTTCTATCGATAAAACTTCCATATTTTCTTGTTACGAGCATATCTCTCTATTTTCTTTTGATGTTACAACTAATGAATCTAACCTCAGACAAAAAAAAAATTAATGAAATAAAAGATGCAGTTAAAGAGCCCATAAACACTGGCACTCATGACATGCCTAAAAACACATACATTACATCTGCATGCTCAAACAAATAGGACACTAAGTCTGCAATCAAAAGGTTTGAAGACTGCTTTGCCTGGAAGCCTAGTGATATGATTGGACACGATCCAATAATCACTGTTCATAAAATCACGACATACCTAGATTTCAAGCCTGTCAAATAGAAGCTCAAGTGCATGAATCTGGCATGGTCCATTCTGATCAAGGAAGAAGTGGCAAAACAACATTCACACAACTTCATCGAGCCCATCTACTACCCATCTTGGTTGGCAAACATCGTTCTGGTACCAAAGAAGGACGGCAAAGTAAGAATGTATGTGGACTATCAAGACCTGAACAAGGCCTATCCTAAGGATGACTTTCCACTACCCCATATAGACCTCTTGGTCGATGCACTAGCCGGTTTAGAGATGGTTTCCTTAACTGATCTGGCTGTGGGGTATAATAAAATCCTAGTCCATCCTCGTAACAAATAGAAGGCAACTTTCATTACTGAATGAGGTATTTACTGCTATAGAGTAATGCCTTTTGGATTATAGAATGCTAGAGCCACCTACCATAGAATGGCCACCATAATTTTCCATGACTTAATGCAAAAAGAAGTGGAAGTATAC
>CAOJBK010642449.1:0-14620 GCA_948294925.1 Codiaeum variegatum | reverse complement strand
ATGGACCTCTCGATCATAATTAGTGTGCACTCGAATCCCTTTATTATGGATTCTCAATCTTAGCTAGGGTTATGCAAAAAGTCAAACCCTACGTGCTAGATCATATGACCTCTATCTGGTTTGAGTTCTCGATAAACCCAGTTCTAACTAGAAACTCTTTCTAGTGAACCTTATCCACTATGGCTAGAGATTTACATATCAAGAACAATCAAAAGTCATAGGATTCCTTTCTTGATCACCCAAGTCAATGAATCCTTTCTTGGTTAAACACTTATTATCCCAACATACCACTGATTATGGCTACAACATGCCATATACCAATACCTGACTTGCATCAATATGCAAACAGGAACAAACTATAGCCACCAATGTGATAGATAACATGTCACCTTAAGTCTAAGAATTATATGCATAATCACGATCTAGATGATGAGATATTTACTGGTAGGTAACAACCCTTGTATCCATTATCTAACATCACTGTTCAACTTACTCATCTCATGAGTGTGCTCACGTGTCTTCACGACACCAAATGTCTGTAGCATGATACATAATACCCCCATACCAATATGTGTCTAATACGATGAGAAAAGATTAGAATCCCTTTATCAGACTCAGAATTACCAATTAAGACTTGCAAGACATTTCAACATAAGTGTCAAAGACTGCAACCTCTAAGAAGGCGACCTTATCTTAAAAGAGATCAGACAGGTCATATAAGACCCTTGAGGGAAATTCAGACCTCCTTAGAGTAGACCTTACATCATTAAGAAGATTATGTCAGGCAAAAGCGTCATCTTAATGGAAGTTGATAGCAATGAATTTAGTCATCCAACCAATCTCGATCAGCTCAAGAAATACTATATTTAATGTTCCTTTTTGTGAACCCTTAATTTTGCACCTCAAGAATTGTCATTTATATCATGACTCTTAAAATTTTGGAACACTACGAGGTGAAGGGGTAGTGCCCCTTGTGGCATCCAAGGCAACCCTCAAGATGAAATTTTACATGAGAAATTTTGCATATTTTTTTAAGGGTAAGCCCTAATTTTGGCACCACGAAATCTATCCAGTTGATATGAGTCCAGTGGCTCAAACTGGTCCCAAAATCAGACTTCAAATGAACCTAAAAAATCCAAAAACCTAAATCAAATCATACTGAACAAAACTAAAAAATCGAGCCTAGAATCTAGGCCCAAAATGACCATGCATTTTGAAGAATGCATATGCATTTCTAGCCTCATGCATGCATTTTGCTTCAGGGTTTCTGGCATGAATCCCTATAAATTTAAAATTTCCAGAACAATTTGAAAGATGAATTTTCCAGAATTCAGATGCACTTAAAGAAACACTACGATTTTCCTCAGACGACCTTAATCACTAGAATCACATAACAGATACTACAGTTGCTATCAATTCATTGGTTCAGACTTTCAAGTTCAATTCATCAGACAGACAATAATGCTCTTCGAATATAACAGAGACTTGTTTCGATTTCATTAAGCCTTTTGATCCGCCAACTCCAAAACCTTGAAAAGAAAAGGTAATATCGATAAAGTATACTTTCTTACCTTTAATCTTTGAATCACTTTGTTTTATTGGAATTTTATTTTAAAGCCTTTTAATCTGACTAAGGTATGTTTTGCTGAAAATCTATTTTTCATAAAAGAATTCAATTAAGCCCTACAATGAACTTAGGTAATCAATTAACATTCAAAAATAGTTTTTCATTAATAAAATTTTGAAATGGTTAATGGCCTTTCATTTAACAATTTTATTAAGTAAAATTGGTTAGCTTCTAAACACACTGCCAAACTACACACTTGTTATTAGAGCAACCCCCACCCTTTGCAAAAAGGGAGAACAACATGGGGTTTGATTCCCATTCAAAGGGATATGTGAGCAAGCCATTTCATGGCTTCAACTCTAAAATTAATTTTTTTTCCTTTATTATTCATTTCATTTTTATAATTCTTTTATTAATATTTGTCATTATTGTTTCATTTGATCTATTGTATCTGTGATTATTTTATATCATTATGGTTTGTTCATGAATATGTATTGGGGAATCTGTGATCCTTCCATATTTGTAGAATGGAGGGGAGATCCCATGTTTAATTTCTTTTTTGCAATTGGAATTTAATTTACTGCTCTCATTGGGATGTGTACCTTCCCTAGAACCTAAAATGGGCTAGAGGGAGGACTCTTGATTCATTTTATAGTTATTGCTTTAATGGTTTGTCATATGCATCATAACATGTTCATGCTCATATTTATTGTATTTATTTGCTCATGCATCACATGATATGCCATACATACACAAAAATTCTATTTTAACCAAAAGCATATCATTTAAAGCCAAAAGTTGTTATAAAAATTGTCAAAGCTATTTTTTTATAAAAATTGTTTTGTGAGATCACGAATCCTTGAACCCCCTTTGGTTCAAAAGATCAGCCTTTTCAAATGGGTAAAATATCATTTTTCTTAAATGGAGATTTTCAAAAAAGGATTCTTAAAGTGTTAGTTGGCTACTCTGTACACTTCACATACCACGAATCCACGTACACTTAACACTTAACAAACACATGTGAATGCACAAGTGTGGGGCCCTGCCATAATCCACGATGCCATGGGAAATCCGAATGCCCGTGGTTGGTTTCCTTTAAGCTATGATCCTGGAGGAGCGCTGGAATATCCTGCGGGCCGCTCGAATGGGCTTCACAGCTGACAACTCCACTGGGGATGTTTGGAAAACTAATAAAATTTAAGTGGATTATTTTCATATAAAACAATATTTTGGATTTAAATTATGTGAAATTAGGTTTTCATGCATCACTTAACATGCTCCCTTATTTTAGGAAAACCTGGTTAGAGAGTAACATCGAACGAGCTCCCCTCCTTAGGACTTCTTTGTCGATAGTGAAATCATCCAACTCTGAGGCATAGCCTCTGATCCTTTTGGTTGGGATAATGAGGACACACATACCATTGGACCCATGTGAATCTCTTTGATTCACATGTGGTTAGGTATATCGCACCTCTAGTCATTGGGGAACCTTAAAACCACCAAGCTTCATGTAATGATTAGAGTTGAACTTAGATCCCATGTACTATAATCCTAATGTAAATCTATCATCATGAAATCATTTTCATTCATGCATACATGCATGCATCCATCTAACCATCACGAACTTGAATAAGGCCAAACTTTTCAAAATTAAAACCAAACACTACCCTGAGTTATGTCTTTAAACCAAGTCTGCTATGGCTATGAAAAATTGTTGATACCCCACTTTTCTTTTGTCTATGCTAAAGGTAACCATGTCTAACAACCAGAATGATCTTAACCATACTACTATTGATGCCATTACTCCACTTGCCAATCTCACTACCATACTAGCTGACTTCATGAAAAAGCAAGATGAAACTCTCAAAAAGTAAGAGGAAACCCTAAACTCTATGCTCCAACCCAATAATAATCCATCCTAGGAAAAGTATAATCTATGATGGCCTAAGTTAACATTCATCCATCCCATCATGCATTTACATTGTCCAATTCTGGTAAAGAGCCAGTTAATAAAGACGTGGTTATCATGTCTCCACAAAATGACTATGGAATTGCCATCCCCACACAAGCTAGTCGTGAGGCATCACTCTAATAGCCTCTCTCATAGATCCTTTCCAAAAGATGGCCTAAGATCATCTTTTGCTGAAAAACATAATGGAAAAGTATAAGGAAATGCAGAAAACCCTCGACGCTATCAAAAGGAAGGAAAATGTGATTGATGTCAGGTCCCTCAGTCCATTTCTATATGCAAGGCTTTCTCCTAAGTTTAGAATTCTTGTATTTTACAAGTTTGATGTTAAAAATTGCCCCAAAACCCATCTCAAAATCTATGATGGTGCACTTCACCTTCTCAACATTGAAGATGAGCTCCTTGCTCAACTTTTCCAACACTCGCTTACCGGCGCAGCTCTGAATTGGTTTGTACAGCTATATGATTCTGAGAAACTAACATGGGAATCCATATGTAATGCCTTTGTAAAACAATATTCATATAATGAAGAAATTAATGTTTCAATGAGAGATCTAGAGACTACTAAATAGAATCCTCAAGAAACCTTTTTCTCATTCATTATGAGGTGGAGGAAGAAAGCTTTACAAATGGTAAATAGATCAAAAGAATCTGAACAAATTGACTTAATTATAAAATTTTTTTCTCCCTGTGTATGGATACAAATTAATCACATTATACATGACAAATTTTAATGCACTCATTAACATTGGCTCCCGCATTGAAGACATAATTAATGTTGCTTCCTAAGTATCTTCCATACTTGAAGCCTCTTCTAACGAAGAGCAATTATTTGAAGATTGCCAATCAACCTGTTCTGAAGATTATGAAGAAGATGGACTCTCCATTAAAATTCCATACAGAGCCTTCTACAACTGAGAAGCTAAACTCCTAGTCCCTTGAAGAAAGTCTACTCCTAATAGATTCTGAAATGGAAGTTGAGTATGAAAAGTCTTCCTAAGCTAGAGTCAACTAAAGTTTGAATTGTCAAAGTCTAAAAATCTTTGGGTCCTCAATGTAACCCATTCTCCATTTCCAATTGTCAAATCACGACTTATCCCATTTGAGGCCGAATAAAATGAACAAGTTTTTATAGTCTAATTTCTTTATTCTCTTTTAGTGTTCCAATTGGTGAATATGAGTTTAACCAATCAGAAAAAGAAAATAAAAAAATTGATGTTGTTAAAAAGCCCCTTCAACGTTTCAAAAACAACATTCATTGCATTTGCATGCTCAAACATGTCTGGTATAGAGAAAAACATAAAAGAGTTTAAAGGTTGCTTTACCAGGATGCCCAGTCTCGATCCAAGCATCACTACCCTCATGATCCCAACTTCTCCCAATTATAAGCCTATTAAATAGAAACTCAAGCATATAATAGCTGAATGATCACTCCTAATCATAGATGATGTTTCCAAACAACTACCACCATATGGATTCATCGAGCTAATCAACCACAGATCCTGGCTACCATCAACTACATCACGAAGTAGGCAGAAACTGTACCTTCCCAAAGTCCTTAACTTAGAAAAAGGATGAATAATCCATTAAGATGGATATTACCACAAAGTATGGTGTTCCTTCCAAATCTATCATAGACAATGCCCCCCACCTCTAAAAGAAGTGGCCACTTTCAAACATCACAAGTCTTCTCCTTACAGACTAAAGAAGTAGCCAATAATGCTCAAAAAGAAAAAAAAAATACAAAAGTTAGCATCTCCACTTGCCAAACACCCTCCTTGGGTACAAAACTTCATTTAAATTAGCCACCAAGATAACACTCTATTAATTGAAATGGAGGCAGTCCTACCCAATGGAAGCTCAATCTGCCCGAGTTCTCCAAGAAGTCCAAATCAATGAAAGTGACTGGCAACATCCTACTTCAACTAACTAAACCTCCTCATGGAAGCCCTTCAACAAACTTAGAACTACTGACTTAGCTTGCAAGGCACTTTAACAAAAGGGACAGAGATAGAAACCTACATAAAGGTGATCTAGTCCTTAAAGAAATCAGACAACCTATACTAGATCTTAGAGGAAAATTTTGACCTACCTAAAACATTCCATTCATCATCAAGATTGTGACTGGCGGATATGTCATCCTGATGAACATCAATGACAATGAGTTCAATTATCCAACCAGACTGGATCAGCTCAAGTGATACACTATTTGAGAATTGCATCATCATCATCATTTTTGTAACAAGAACTATATGGACTTGATTCTCCAAAACATAAATTACATTCTGAATTAAAATTTACAAAATTCAATGTAAGGAGATGCATAGGCAACCCTCATAGGGTATAGTCCAAATCATATAATAAAACTTAATGTCTTTTACATTCCATCTCATTCATGCACTTTGACAAACATGCAAAAATAAATGAATAACAAAGATAAAATTGAAAAAGGAATGAAACCCGCCAAGCTAAAAACCCAAATGGGCAACTTAGACAAAAATTAGGGTACAACCTGCTATACTGAAAATCAAAAAGGCAGTCTAGGCAATAATCAAGGTAGCTTAGTAAGTTGAAAACCTGAAAGGGAAACTTAGGTAAAAATTAGAGCTTTTAATCAAAATAATGCATTTTATTGAACTCTTGTTCACCTTTTGGAACATGAAAAGGGAATATTGAAATCCAAATACATCTCTCTTTAAAAAGGACATCCCCAGCAGGCCTCCCAAAATAAAATTAACAAGTCACTCAACTTTCATCTTTTAAATATGTTTCAGACATAACAACTCCCCAAAAGAACTAATCTCATCCATAGAAGATCTCTCAAGCAACAATATTTCCCTAGTGGATTTTTTCATATTATCTCCCTTATGAGAATCATATAAAACTAAACCTCCAAAGGAGTCAGCCAATAAATATTCCCCAAGTGGGAGTTAGCCAATGCAAGGTCGGTCATAACCACTATCAAAATTAAGTGGAATCTTAGCCTAAGAAACCAGCTCAAACTATAGATTCCCTTTCACCCATCAGGGGTATAAGCCCAATCACTTGTACATCTCATCAACCATCTAAACAAATAAGCAAAAGGATTGACTTTCTATCATATTACCAAAGGAAGCATCATTTCATAACCCCTTAAATCTCATAGCCACGTAGATAGGTTCATCATATCACCTTATGTGTCACTCAAATCTAAAAATCCTTCTTAATAAGTTAAAGCAACCAATTAACAAAGCCTTTCCAAACCTCGGATGCTAAATTAACATATCTGTCAAAACCATTACTAAGTCCGAACAAACGTTCCACCGAGCCTCAAGCATTCAAAAGTACCTAATGACCCTTCATAGCCTGAAGCACCGTAAAAAACCTGTATTTCCCGAGGTTGGTTCTCTTGATCTTGTTCAGGTTCATGCATCAACCATGCATCACATAGCTGAAGTATGGCTCCATTTATGGGGGCAACTCACAAAAACATTCTGTTTCTCAAAAAGAAATTTTCATTGAAAAAATGTAACAAAATTTCAGGAAAAGCTAAAATTTCATACAAACAACAAAGTTTTGAAAAAGATTTTACGAAACAAAGACCCATAATAGGCCATACTTAGCATGCATCTCATGCATGTCCCTCAAATTACTGACATCATCCAACACATATCTGGGGGTATCCTCTCAAAAGTGTCTTTAACCTAATGTAAAGGTATGATAACTACTTTTCAAAGCTTAGAATCTAACGAGGTCCAAACCTTACAGGATACAACTTCAACATCTAATAAGCCTATAAGTTCCTACGGCACGATCATCAAGATCTGCATGACAATTTCAATGTTTAGCATCCCTAACTTGGTATACCATAAGCCCATACTTGGAAAAAGTCTTTAATCTGACAATGCAACAAGCCCAAAATCTGATATGGCATCATCATAAGCCTAGAATCCAACATGGCACATGTGGGTTCACCATCATCAGAATCATCTTCTGCTTGAAGCTAATTAAGATGAGGAGGTAACAGTGAACCCTTAATTTTACACTTTTAGAATTGTCAGTTGTCTGATGACTTTAAAAAGTTTGGAACACTACGAGGTTAAGGGGCAGCGCCCTTTGTTGCATTTGGGACAACCTCTGAGATGAAAATTTTAAATTACGAGGTTTACGCGGGAAATTTTTTGTATTTTTAAGGGAAAAATCCTAATTTTGGCACCATGAAATCCAGCCTATTTATTCAAGCCCAATCATTCAAACCGGAATTCAAATGGACTAGAAAAATGCAAAAAACTAAATCGAATCAGAATGAATCAAACTAGAAAACAAAGCCTAGATACTAGGCCCAAAATGACCATGCATTTTGAAGAGTACACATGAGTTTCTAGCCTCACGCATGCATTTTGATATGTGTCAAGCGTTTCTGGCCTCGCAGGTGCGTTTGGACTAAAACATATACGTTCGGTCAAAACGCATGTGTTTTGCTTCAGGGTTTCTGGCATGAATCCCTATAAATTCATATTTTTAGAACAATTTCACAGGAATTTTTTCAGACGAATTTCCCAAAATTTAGATGCACCTAAACCTATTTTCTAGCCTCTAAACACTCTATAAAAACACTACAATTTTCCCCAATTAACCCAAATGACCAGAATCATACAATAGATACCATAATTTCTATCAATTCATTAGTTCAACCTTTAAAGTTCAGTTCTGTCAGACAGACATCAGTGCTTTCTGACCACAACAGAGGCCCGTTAAAGGTTTGTCAAGCCTTCCGATCTGCCAGTTCCAAAACCTCAAAAATTGAAGGTAATATCGGTACAGTATACTTCCTTACCTTTAATCTCTGAATCACTTTGTTTTATCAGAATTATGCTTTAAAGCCCTTCAATCTAACTAAGGCATGTTTTATTGAAAATATATTTTTCATAAACCAAATTCAATTAAATCCTAAAATGAACTTAGATAATCAATTCACATTCAAAATCAGTTTTTCATTAATCAAATTTTGAAATGGTTAATGACCTTTCGGTTAACAATTTTATTAAGTAAAATTGGTTAGGTTCTAAACACACAACTAAATTGCACAGTTGTTATAAGAACAACCCCCACCTTTTCGAGAAGGGAGAACGATGTGGGGTTTGATTCTCATTCAAAGGGATACGCTAGAAAGTCGTTTCATGGCTTTAACTCCAAAATTAATTTTTTTTCCTTTGTCATTCTTTTTGTTTTTACAATTCTTTTATTATTATTTATCATTATTTTTTCATTTGATCTATTATATCTGCGATTATTTTATATTATTATGGTTTGTTCAATAATCTGTATTAGAAAATGTGTGCTCCTCCTGGATCTATAGTCTCGAGGGGAAATCCCCTGTTTAATTCCTTTTTTTGTTAACTGTAATATAATTCACTACTCCCATTTAGGATGTGTACCTTCCCGAGAACCTAAAGTGGGCTAGAGGGAGGACCCCTAATTTATTTTCCATTTACTGTTTTAATGGTTTGTCATACGCATTATAACATGTTCATGCATCATATTTACTATATTTATTTGCTCATGCATCATGTAATATGCTACACATAGATGAAAATTCTATCTTAATCAAAATCATATCTTTTTTAAGTCAAAAGTTGTTATAAAAATGGTCAAAACTATTTTTTATTAAAATTATTTTGTCAAATCATGAATTCATGAACCTCCTTTAGTTCAAAAGAACAACATTTTCAATTGGGTAAAAAATCATTTTTTTGAAATGGAGTCTTTCATAAAAGGTTTCTTAATCACCTAAGAAAATTTGGTTTCTTAAAGTATTAGATGGTGACTTTGTATACTTAACACATCACATGCATGCCAACAAACAAATATGGATGCACAAATGTGGGACCAGACCACAATCCACATTGCCATTCACAATTTAACCCCTTGTGGTCGGTTTCCTTCGAGCCATGAGCTCTGAGGCATGTTGAAAGCTCTCGTGGGTCGCTCGGATAGGGCCTCACACTATTGCTTAAGCATGCATCTGGCATCACATTTTTGTAAGAAGAATTGTGTGAACCTGATTCTCCAAAAATTACCATCTTCTTCAATTTTCAAAAATCTATTATAAGGTGATATGTAGGCAACCCTCATGGGTACGTTCCAAAGCGTTCAATAAAATCCAAAGTTTCATTCTCATTAGGCTCTTTAACATTACATGCTAGAGTTAAAATAAACAAACAAACAAACAAACAAAATCGAAAAAATAATAAAACCTGCTAAGCTAAAAATCTAAATGGGTGGCTTGAGCAAAATTTATGGTACAACCTATTAGACTAAAAATGGAAAAGGCAGTGTAGGCAACAATCAAGATAGCTCATTAATTTGAAAACCTAAAAGAGTGACTTATGCAAAAATAAGAACTTAGTAAAAATAAAATGTATTTTATTGAGATCTTATTCATCTTTTGGAACATCCAAAACAAAATATTTGAGACAGAAAATCAAAGGAAATAAAAAACAAATCTAAAAATCTTAAACCTAGTATAAACCCAAACCCATTCCTCAATCTCGGTCAAAAGGGCATATCACTTCGCCTTCTCCTTTAGCCATCATGCTTTAATCCACCATTCCATGTACTCTGGGAGCTTGCCATCAGTATCATCCTCATGAAGTCATGAATCCAACCTTTGAGAACTGTTCTAGCCATTTGGGCACTCGTAATAGTTGCCTTAAAAAGTGGGCCATATGGGGGCACTTCCTGATCATGGCTTATCTTACAAATAACTTAGGTGGTTTAATACCAAGTCACCACCTTAGAACCAAGCAGATACACATGCTTAAATCCCTGGCTCCTTGGAATGAATTTCTTAATCATATACTAGTGGGATCTCTAAAGAAAATCAGGACTTAGCTCCATCAGATAGCTAAACTAGTCTTTCTTAGTAGGGAAATGGATAACAACCCTCGAGTTCGATACCAAGATGCTAGATAGTCTCGACTCAAGATCGAGAATAACTTAGAGAAGGTCTTATAAACCAAATCTAAAGAGAAACATAGGCCAAAATAGCCTGAGAATGCTAAAATGGACAAACAATGAAAACGTTTAAGTACCTGAAGCAAAATAGGACTAATGGTCCTAGGCTCTCTTGAGCCACAATGATGATCAAGGCTAGATAGTGGCTCTATCAAAATCATACTAACTATAGACTTCCTCTCACCCATCTGGGGTATTAGCTCATCTACCTTAGCATTACCCCATTCAACTAGTCCCATAAAAATGTAGACTACTATCAAAATAAATGCATAAGCCTTCAGCTTCTTAGCTGACCAAACCATAATAATTGAGTCCTCCCAAAACATATCAGCCAAAGCATGCAATTCCATAAAATAATCCTTCACTATACTAGAAGCAGCCTTTGTGCTCAAATCTACAAGCCTCTTGAAAGAGTTAAAATAGCCAACCCTTTCAACTGGAACAACCAAATCAGCCTCGAGGTTTGTATCAAGAAAAATAGAGCACTCCTCAAAAGTTGGACACATCACGTCCATAATAGCTCCAAATCAGAAAACCTGATGGACTGGATCCCAAAATCTAATGTAAGCATTCAAAAATTCCCAATCAATTCTGACACCTCTAAGTGTCATTAATGCACTTATGCCATACTTTTCGAGGTTGATTTTACTCACTAGGTTCAATTGCTTTCACCAATCATGCATCATGTGTCTAAAGTAGAGCTCCATTTTGTGAGGGAAGAGTAGAAAGAGATTAAATTTCCTATTAAAAAATGCGTTCTCACGATTTTCTGAATAAAAAATAAATTTTTGTATTGAAGTAGGGCTCCATAATGGCATGAAAATCAAGGATAAAAAAATGGAGTTTGGAAGGCCGAGCACATGATCTAGTGTGCCCGCACACGTACTGAGAGCCAGGAGCTTGTGCCAAGGGGTTGGTGCATCTGCTAGAAGCTAGACACATGAGCCAAAGCCCCGAAGCCAGTCCGCATGTCTACCTACCTTGTAGCAACGATCAGTTTCAACTCGATATGGTTTGTTTATGAATCTTTATTAAGGAAGGTGTGCTCCTCCTAGATCTGCAGTCTGGAGGGGAAATCCCCTGTTTAATTTCTTTTTTGCAACTGTAATTTAAATTACTGCTCCCATTGAGGATGTGTGCCTTCCAAAGAACCTAAAGTGGGCCTCGAAATTTATTTTCCATTTACTGCTTTAATGGTTGTTCATACGCATTATAACATGTTCATGCATCATATTTACTATATTTATCTTCTCAAGCATCATGTGATATGAAACACATACACATAAATTCTATCTTAACCAAAATCGTATCTTTTTAAGCCAAAAGTTATTATAAAAATGGCCAAAACTATTTTTTATAAAATTAGTTTTGTCAAATCATGAATCCCCAAACCCCTTTTGGTTCAAAAGAACAACCTTTTCAATTGGGTAAAAAATCTTTTTTTCTAAAATGAAGTTTTTCATAAAAGGTTTCTTAATCACCTAAGAAAAATTGGTTTCTTAAAGTATTAGTTGGCGACTTTGTATACTTAACACAACACATGCACGCCAACAAACACATATGGATGCACAAATGTGAGACCCCGCCACAGTCCACTATGCCATGCAAAATTTGACCCTTCATGGTTGGTTTCCTTCGAACCATGAACTCGGAGGCATGTTGAAAGACACCGCGGGACGCTCGAACAGGGCCTCACACTGTTGCTTAAGCATGCATCTGAAATCACATTTTTGTAAGAATTATATGGACCTGATTCTCCAAAAATCACCATCTTCTTCAATTTTGAAAATTCTATTGTAAGGTGATATGTAGGCAACCCTCACGAGTACATTCCAAAGCATTCAATAAAATTCAAAGTTTCATTATCATTGAGCTCTTTTAACATTGCATGCTAGAGTTAAAATAAATAAACAAACAAAATCGAAAAAATAATAAAACCTGCTAAGCTAAAAATCCAAATGGGCAGCTTATGCAAAATTTAGTGTACAACCTACTAGACTTGAAATGGAAAAGGCAGTGTAGGTAACAATCAAGGCAGCTCGCTAATTTGAAAACCTAAAAAGGTGACTTAGGTAAAAATAAGAACTTAATAAAAGTAAAATGCATTTTATTGAGATCTTATTCATCTTTTAGAACATCCAAAATAAAATATTTGAGACAGAAAATCAAAAGAAATAAAAAATAAATCTAAAAATCTTAAACCTAGTCTAGACTCAGACTCATTCCTCAATCTCAGTCAAAAGGGAATATCGCTTTTCCTTCACCTTTAGCCAACATTCTTCAATCCACCATTCGATGTATTCTAGGAGCTTACCATCAGCATCACCCTCGTGAAGTCGTGAATCCAACCTTTGAGAACTGTCCTAGCCATTCGGGCACTTGTAATAGTTGGCTAAAAAAATGGGCCATATAGGGGAACTTCCTTATCATGGCTTATCTTATAAAGAACTTAGGTAATTTGATACCAAGTCACTACCTTGAAACCAAGCAGATACACATGCTTGAATCCTTAACTCCTTGGCATGAATTGCTTAATCGTATGCTAGTGGGATCTCTAAAGAAAATTAGAAGTACTTAGCTCCATTAGATAGAAAATCTAGTCTTTCTTTTTGGGGAAATGGATAACAACCCTCCTAGTTCGATACCAAGATGCCAGATAGTCTCTCGACTTAAGACCGGGAATAATCTAGAGATGGTCTCACAACCAAATCTAAAGATAAACACAAGTCAAAATAGCCTCATAATGCTAAAATGGACAAGCAATAAAAAGGTTTAAGTACTTGGAGCAAAATAAGACTAATGGTCTAAGGCTCTCTCAAGCCGTAATGAGGATCAAGGCTCAACAGTGGCTTTATCAAAATCATACTAGCTATAGACTTCCCCTCACCTATCTGGGGTATTAACTCATCCACTTTAGCATTACCCCATTCAATTGGTCCTATAAAAATGTAGTATGCTATCAAAACAAATGCATAAGCCTTCAGGCTCCTAGCTGACCAAACCAGAACATTTGAGTCCTCCCAAAACATATTAGCCAAAGCAAGTAGGTCCATAAAATAATCCTTAACTATACCAAAAGCAGCCTCTATGCTCAAATCTAAAAGCCTCTTGAAAGAGTTAAAATAGCCAACCCTTTTAACTGGTTCAACCAGATCAGCCTCGGGGTTTGTACCGAGAAAAACTATGTACTCCTCAAAAGTTGTATACATCTTGTCCATACTAGATTCGAATTGGAAAAATTGATGGATTGGATCCCAAAATATAATGTAAGCATTCAAAAACCCCTAATCAATTATGACACCTCTAAGTGTCGTCAAAGCACTCATTCCATACTTTTCGAGGTTGATTCTGTTCACTTGATCTAATTTCTTTCACCAATCATGCATCATGTGACTGAAGTGGGGCTCCATTTTATGAAGGAAGTGCAGAAAGAGACTAAATTTCCCATAAAAAATGTGTTTCCATGATTTTCTGATTAAAAAATAAAATTTTGTATGAAGTAGGGCTCCATAATGTCATGAAAATCGAGGCTAAAAAATGGAGTTCGGAAGGTCGAGCACATGAGCTGGTGTTCTTGGACATGCACTGAGAGCCAGGATCTTGCACTAAGGGGTTGGTGCATCTGCTAGAAGCTTGACACATGAGCCAATGCCTCGGAGCCAGTCCTTGTGTCTACCTAGTCGTAGCAACAATCAGTTTCGACTGGATATGGTTTATTCATTAATCTTTATTAAGGAATGTTTGCTCCTCCTAGATCTGCCATTTGAAGGGGAAATCCCTTGTTTAATTCCTTTTTGCAACTATAATTTAACTCTCTACTCCCATTGAGGATGTGTACCTTCGCAAGAACCTAAAGTGGGCCCCCTAATTTTATTTTCCATTTACTGCTTTAATCGTTTGTCATATGCATTATAACATGTTCATGCATCATATTTATTGTATTTATCTGCTCATGCATCATGTGATATGCCACACATCATGAAAATTCTATCTTAACAAAAATCATACCGTTTTAAGCCAAAAGTTGTTATAAAAATGGTCAAAACTATTTTTTTTAATTAAAGTTATTTTGTCAAATCATGAATCCC
>CAOJBK010641613.1:0-13480 GCA_948294925.1 Codiaeum variegatum | reverse complement strand
TTCACTAAACAACATCCAACCGTAAAACCGGTTGTTTTAATGTATTTTTATTTTTCAAATGGTTCTCTTTTTTTTTTTTTTATTTACCCCCCCCCCCCCCCCCCCCAAAAGAAAACACTTTCTATTAAAAATTTCCCTAATAATGGCCCATTAGACCTATATTTTACCCTATTTCTTGGCCATTATCCATCACAAACTGAATTTAATTTACTTATTTTAGTATATTTTCAATTATTTTCAAGTGTGAATACTATTCTAGAGCTTTATGGTGAATACTTTAGTTTTGGTGCAAAAACTGGAGCAAAAAGGGCCATTTTCGAGTAATGGAATGTATCGAAAGAGCTCATGGGCAGGCCTCACGGCCTTGAATATTGCTCATAAGCTAGAAAATGGCTACTGGACTACAAATAATAAAGCAAACTTGAAGCTTCGGACTTTAAAGGCCTTGAATGATGCCTGTGAGCCAACAGGCAGCTAGTAGACATAAAGGAACTTAGGGAAACACACCTCATGAGCAGGTTTACGGGCCGTGAATGTTTCCCATGAGCCAGAAGGTGGCTACTATATTAAACTTGGAAAAGATAGAATTTTAAAGCTCACGGGCAGTCTCACGGGCTGTGAGGGTGCCCCTGAGCATCCCAAAATTTACAGTATAAAGGCCAAGCATAACATAAAGAAAAAAGGAAACCTTGGGAGTTTGGACCTAGGTCTCATTTCAGAACACTAGGGCTGCCAAAAACCAAGAAAGAGAAGAGCAAGGGAGCATTTTAAGGTGGAGTAACATATGTTTATCCAAGATTGAGCAAAATTATCAACAGATTAGAAGATTAAGCTAGATTTCTTCATGGGTTTCTTGGTTTCTCACTTTCTTCTCTTAATTTCATGTTCTTTTCTTGTAGTTTTAAGCTGAATGTCACTTATCTACCTAGATTACATTTTATGTTTTAATTACATTTTATAGATTAATAAACAATTTTCTCAATGAAATTAAAGTTTTGTACCATTTTGTGCTTTAACCTAAAACTTTATGCACTTTACATAACAATGCATGCTTATTTGTCACGGTTGTTATTCTTTCTTTGCTAGAGATAGAAAGATTGAGCTCAAAATACTCTTAGGCACATCGGATTGTTCTGATTGCAAGAGATAGATTCACAAACACCTAAGGTTTTTATTGTATTCCTTTAAGTGCATAATGCTTTACCTATTTGAATGGGTTCATGAAGAGATTCTTTACCCATTACTTAGGGATAAGAGTTTTAATGTCTTGAGAAAAGGTTAAAGCTAATTTTGAAGGATTACCCACTTGATGCTTGGTTGAAATTTCATTGGGTTTGTTGATTTGTCTTACAATTGTGATTAAAATGAGTTAAAGTTTAGGTATACGCTCTTTCTCATTGTTGTTCATCTTAAATTTTACCTTTTCTTACATTTGGTTAATTACTTTAGTTAGTTAGGTTTAAATATTTAGTTAAAAATCAATCAAAACAAACATTTAATTGTGAGCTAGACAATAGTAGAGGAGAGTGAGCTATTGCTTGTCCAATTTACTCCCTTAAGAGAATGATACTAGGACTCACCTAAATTACTACTTGATATGACTCCATGCATTTACTGATGTTGTTATCATCATGCATCAAGTTTTTGGTGCCCTTACTAATAAATTTCAATTGATAACGATCAACATTAGGAAAAAAATCCAAATCTATTGATTTAGCCTTTGTTTTCTTTTTATAAAATGTTTGCTTTTGGTGCTTCATTTGAGGTATCGATTTATGACCTGAGCTAACTCCTCTAGACTACTTCCTTGCAATCTAAAAAAAGATTCAGAACTCATGCCAATATGGAGGTTTTGCCTATGAAAACCCTTGTACCTATTTAGATGAATTTATGGAGATTCGTGGTACTTTTAAAATGAATGGGGTAGTAGAAAATGAGATAAAATTGAGGTTGTTTCCTTTTTCACCTCGGGACAACCCAAAGAATGGCTCAAGTCTTTCCCATCGGGTCATTTAATTACATGGGGTCAATTAGTGGAAGCCTTCTTGGAGAAGTACTTTCCTTCAGGCAAAACTGCCAAGCTAAAGCATGAAATCTACTCTTTTACTAAACCGAAAGGGGAGTCACTCTATGAGGGAAGGGAAAGGTTTAAATACTTTCTTTTGAAATGTCCACATTATGGTGTCTTATTATTGCAACAAATAGAAACTTTCACCAATGGCCTAATATACAATAATAGGCAAAATTTGATTTTCATCAAGGGTGGATATTTGGGACACAATACTCTAAAGGAGATAAGAGATTTGATTGAAGAGATGTCCTTATTCTATTACTAATGGCTACCTTCTCCCAAGGATCTTTAAAGGTTGAGAGTAATGGGTGCTCATACCATTGACATGGTTGCCTCACTTTCGGCTCAAATGGAGGCTTTAAACATGAAATTTGATGCTTTTACTTCGGTTACCTCTAGGCACCAAGTGAAGTTCTATGAGAATTATGGTGGATGCCACCACATATATGAGTGCAACATGGTTAGGGCTAGTGGATCCAGTGTGAGTCAAGAACAAGCGAACTTTGTTGGGGGAAAGCAAAAGGGTGGAAATTACAACCATTACTCAAACACATACAATTTTGGGTGGAGGAACCATCCCAACCTCTCATGGAGAGACCAAAATGATCAAAGAGGTCCTCCACTAGGATTTCAACAAAGGCTCCCAACATAAGTTCAACCTACACCTAAAAAAGAGCAATATTTAGTAGATGATGGAAATGTTTATGCAACCAACATATATAAGGTTCCAAAACCAAGAGGTAATCAATATGAGCACATAAGCTTCTTTATAAAATATTGAGAATCAAATAAGACAAATTTCTAAGCTTTTAAGTGAAAGAACTCTGGGTGTTTTTCCAAGCAATACCGAGGCAAACCCAGGGGGAAATTGAAAGCCATCACCTTGAGGAGTGGTAGAAATGTGGAGAGTGTGGTCAAGGAAGGTGAGGGAAAATAGCAAGATAGCAAAGAAAAAGAGCCCAACCATATTGAATAAAGGGTGAAGATTGAGAAGGAGAATGAGGATAGAAAGGAGGAGGAGCAACCAAAAGCATCACCATCGGTTAAGGAGTACAAACTAAGGATGCCATATCTAACACAATTACAAAAGGACTTTATAGATGCTCAATTTTGTAAGTTCCTTGAACTTTTAAGAAACTTCACATTAATATTCCATTTATGGAGGCTCTAACTCAAATGCCTAAATAGGCCAAGTTCCTTAAGTGACTTCTTTGTAATAAGAGAAAATTTAGAGAGGTGTCAATGGTGCATTTTAGTGAGAATTCTGTTTCTCTTTTATAAAGAAGGTAGCAAAAATTGTTGAAAGACCCCAGTAGCTTTAACATACCTTGCTTAATTGGAAATTTAGAAATTGATAAATCATTAACCAACTTAGGCTCAAGCATATGTTTCATGCCTTATCAAGTTTTTAAAAGACTTGCTATCAGGGAACTTAAGCTAACACAAATGACCATCCAATTAGTGGAGAAGTCTGTTACACATCCCAAAGAGATAATAAAGGATGTGTTAGTTAAGGTAGGGGAATTCATATTCCCAATTGGTTTTGTTGCTATTGACATGGATGATGACACGAATGTATCTTTAATCTTAGGAAGACCATTCCTAAATACTTTATGTGCCTTTATTGATGTCCAAAAAGGTACCCTCACTTTAAAGGTGGGTGAGATTAAAGTAATTTTCAATGTTAACAAAGCCATGAACCACCCTTCAATTTTTTATGATGAGGGCTCATGCAATGATCTATGTAAGTATAAGGCTCTCAACTTTGCCACTTACTTTTCTCTCAATGACTCCCTTGGAAGATGTCTTGTGTAGGACAAGCTAATAGAGGAAGATGTAGAAGCTAAGGAAGAGTTCATGGACTTAGAGGAGAACAAATATTTGGAAAGGAATAGGGCATTTGAACCCATCAAAATGCCCAACATCGACAAGGCAAAGCCCTCTATTGAAGAGCCCTTGAAATTAGAACTTAATGTACTCCCGTATCACTTGGAGTATGCCTTTTTGGGAGAGGGGAAAAAGCTTCCAATCATATTGATTACAGGCTATAGTAGAGTAAAAATGAAGATTAATTAATCTTTAGAGAAAGCACAAGAGGCTTCTTACTTGGAAAATTGCGGATATCAAAGGGGTTAGCCCATTCTATTGTATACATAAAATTTTGATGGAAGATGACTGTAAATCGATTGTGCAACCACAGCGGAGACTTAATAGCAAGATGAAGGAAGTGGTAAAAGTTGAAATAATTAAGCTCCTTGATGCTGGCATCATTTATCTAATTTTTAATTGCTCATGGATAAGCCCGGTTCAAGTGGTCTTGATGAAAGGGGGGATGACAACTGTGTTAAATAAAAAAATGACTTGATTCCCCAAAGGATGGTCACTGAGTTGAGAGTGGGCATTGATTATTAAAGGTTGAATGATGCCTCTCACAAAAACCTTCCCATTACCCTTCATTAATCAAATGCTAGAGAGGCTAGTTGAGCACTCTTTTGATTACTTTTTAGATGGCATATCGAGGCACTTCCAAATCCCCTTTGCTCTTGAAGGCCAACAGAATACCATATTTACATACCCCTATAGGACCTTTGCCAATAGGAGAATGCCTTTTGGCCTTTGTAATACTTCGGTCACCTTACAAAGGTGTATGATAGCCATATTTGATGACTTGGTTGAGGATATTAGGGAGATCTTCATGTACGATTTTTGTGTATATGGGGATAACTTTGAGGATTGTCTTGCTAACCAAGAGAGGGTTTTGAAGAGATGTGTAGAAATAATTCTTGTGCTTAATTGGGAGAAGTGCCACTTTATGGTGGAAGAAAGTATTGTGTTAGAACACAAGTGTTCAAAAAAAGGTATTGAGGTTGATAGGGCTAAGGTAGCCACCATTGAGAAATTACCACCTCCTTTAAATGTTAAAGGAATTAGAAGCTTCCTTGGGCATGCCAGTTTTTATTGAAGGTTTATCATAGATTTCTCCAAAATAGCTAGCCCACTCAGTAGGCTCTTAGAAAAAGATGTGGAGTTTAATTTTGATGAAGATTTCCAAGTAGCCTTTAACACTTTAAAGGACAAACCCATTCATGCCCCCACCATGGTGGCTTCGGATTAGGGGCTCCCATTTGAACTTATGTGTGATGCTAGTGATTTTGTGGTGGGGGCAATTTTTGGGAAAAGGAGAGACAAGCCCTCCAACCCATCTATATGCTAGCAAGACTTTAAACGATGACTAAGTCAATTACACCACAATGAAGAAAGAACTTTTGGAAGCTGCTTTCACTTTTGACAAGTTTCGCTCTTACCACATCTTGTCAAAGGTAGTGGTTTACACCGACCATTCAGAATTAAAGTACCTTTTTGCCAAGAATTATGCAAAGCCAAGGCTCATAAAGTGGGTATTACTTCTTCAAGAATTTGACTTAGAAGAATAAAAAAAGAAGGGTGATGAAAATTAAGCTCTTGATCATTTGTCTCGGTTGGACAATCTCGAACTTAAAGAGCAAGATGAAAGGGAGATAAAAGATACATTCCCAGACAAGTAACTATTTTCCATGGTAAGTAGGGTACGTGGCTCTACCCCTCAATCTACTACTCCTTGTTTCGCCAATTTGGTAAATTATCTTGTTGCAAAGGAACTCCCAAAAGATCTCACTTTTCATTAAAAGAAAAAATTATTCTCTGATTTAAAATACTTCCTTTGGGAGGATCTTTTTCTTTCCAAGATGTGCAGTGACAAAGTAATCTGGTGTTGTGTGGCTTAGCCCAAAACATTACAAATTTTAGACCAATGCCATTGTAGCATAGCAAGAGGAAACATTGGTCTAAGCTAAAAAACTCAGAAGGTGTTAGAGGCTAGTTTCTAGTGGCCAACATTTTTAAAAGACAACTATGAATGGGTGAGGAAATTCGATCCTTGCCAAAGGTCAGGTAATATCTCGACTCATGATGAGATGCCCCTCAATGGCATTCTAGAATATATGATTTTTAATGTTTGGGGCATTGACTTCATGGGGTCTTCCCCTAACTTCTTTGGTAACAAGTACATTCTTGCAGTTGTAGATTACATGTCCAAATGGGTGTAGGCAAAATTTCAACCCAAAAATGATGCCTAACTGGTCATCAAGTTCTTAAGAAAGTTATTTTCTCATTTTGGAACACCCAAGGAAATTATAAGTTATAGGGGGACACATTTTTGCAATGCTCAATTGAGAAAGGTCTTAAAAAAGTATGGTATCAACCACAATTAGCTACCCCTTATCACCCATAAACTAGTGGGCAAGTTGAGAACTCAAATCGAGAAATCAAGAGAGTCCTAGAGAGATCCATTGAGTTTAATAGGAGAGTTGGTCGGATAAGTTAGATGGAACTCTTTGGGCCAGTAGGATAGCCTATAGGACCCCTATCTAGTTCATAAAAATCGAGCATAAGGACTATTGGGCAATCAAAGAAATTAATTTTGATTTAGAGTTTACAAGTGAAAAAGGAGTCTCCAACTTAATGAGCTCGAAGAACTTTGATTGGAGGCATAAGACAATTCGAGATTGTACAAGGAGTGGACAAAGCATTAGCATGTTGCTAGAATCAAACAACGGTGAGAGTTTATGGTAGGTGACAAGGTATTGCTCTTTAACTCTCATTTGAGGCTATTGTCAGAAAAGTTGAAATCTAGGTCGTTCGGTCCTTATGTGGTAAAGGAAGTGTTTCCCTATGAGGCGGTTGAGTTACGTAATCCTAAAAAGGGTGATTTTATGGTCAACACCCAAAGGTTTAAGTTATATTTAGAGAGAGGGTAACTCTTTATGTTTAAGGAGGTTTGGCACCTCCAAGAGGTGGGGTGAAATCCCTACCAGTCTGATTAAGACCACATTAAAGAAGCACTTGGTGGAAGGTAAGCCACCGGTTTAAAGTTTAATTTTTTTCATTTTATTTTTAACTAGTTTTTCTTATTTTTATTGAGTAAAAAAGAGATATGATGTTTGATCTTGATATTGTGCATGTGTTTTAGAGCTTTAATCGTAAACTAATGGTAAGTTGTTCGGTCCATGGGATGCACCAAAACCTATGACACGAACCAAAGGGGAAAGTTAGAGTTTAAACATTGAAAATTCTAGGTTTTTAAGTCTCAAGGCCTATGAGTGTGGCTCGTGAGATAAGAAAAAATTTCATGCTTAGAAATTTTAGAAATAATAGTAGTATATTGTCTTACGGCCTGGTCTCACAACCCGAGAGATAGGCCTGAGCTACTGTGTAAAAAGGCATTTCCAGGGGAAAACAGGCTCATGGTCTAGTCTCACGGACTGTGAGGGGTGTCCGTGAGCCAAATCCTACCTATTGTTTATAAAAAATCCTCACACACAGAGCTTATGGCTTGGCTTATGGCCTATGAGTATGACCATGTTGATTTTTCTAGTAATTTTATGGGGCCCAGTTACTTAAAAACATACCCTTTTAACCTCACACACACACACTGCCACCCCATTCTCACGCCATTTCTGCATTTCCTCTCAACTAAAACACTCCTAAACTCTTTATAAACTCACGCAACAAGGATTCAAGGCTTTTCTTTAAGTTTGCTCACGCAATTAAGGTTTTTCCTTCTTAATTCTATTCTATTTTCTTTGCACTGTGTTAACCTCACCTTTCTAAAATTAATTTTTTAAAGGTTTTTGTATATGTTGCATGTTAGGGTAATCTTTTGAACTTTTGTGGAAATTAATTACTTAATTTGTGTTAGATTACGATTTTTGTTGTTAATTTCTCATCTTTATGCATGATTGTTATGTTTAGCCCTTAGTTTCATATTAGAGTTTTTAAACCAAATTTTTTTAATTTTTCTTAACTTTTACTTGAAAATTTTGAATTCTAATCATTGAATCTTAGTTATTTTTTTATATTAATATGATTTGAGAATGAATGGGTCATTGATTTGCAAGTTTAAGGGTGGCTTTGTTTTGTGCCTACAACGTGTTCGACAAAATGCCAAAGTGAGTTAGGGGTCCAATTTTTCTTGAAATTTCACACATTTTAGGTTGATTTGGCTTCAAAGGTGACCCACTCTCACTTTTCTTCAATTTGTTTGTATGCATTTCACACCGAGCACTTTTCCCTTGATTGTCATATTTGTTGTATTTTTTGCTAACTATAGAGGGTGTTGGTATGTGCCATGCCTAAATTGTTCTTGATAATTTGTTAAATTTTTTTGTTTTTTTTTGGGGGGGTGGGGGGAGGGAGAATTTTTCATGAAAATTCAAGCATTTAGGTTTGATTTCTTTAGAGGATGATACCCTCATCTCATATTATGAAATTTTTTGCTTGAACACACCACACCATGCACCAAAATACTTTCTTTTCTAATGCTATCATGGTAGCTTATTCCAATGTTCTAAGTGTTGATGTTTGGACTTAAGTTGGGTGCTTGGGCTATTTCTTAGTTATTTGTTTTGTTTTTCTAGGTTGGTAATGGTCTATTTGTAGTCGTTACCATGTTAAAATTCTAGCAACTAACCATTAAAACCTTGCTTTGTTTATACCTTTTTGTGTCTATTTGTTGTTCTACAGCTCATGGCACTAAAGGAGGGAGAACCCATATCATTATCCTCTAAATTTTCTAGGAAGTGGCCAACCTCTTCCTCACCTCCCAAGAAGCAGAAGTACAAGAAGAAAGCACCTATTCAGTAACCACCATGACCACCTCCTGCTAGGCAGCCATGGAAGCAAAAGAAGGCTTACCTTATAACCTCAAACACTCTTATGTGTAATTTGAGGAGGAATGGCAGAATGAAAGGCTTAAAAAATTTAGGAAAAAGGCCTTCTTTCCATGCTATAGATTGGATTGGGACAACTTGGCTAATATTCCTAAAATAGAGAAATTAAGAGCCATGTTTGGGTAGCTGGGTTAGAAACAGTTATATGAAATCAAGGATCCAATTTATAAGGATCTCACTCTAGAGTTCTTATGACCTTTGAATTGGCCAAAGAAATAGGCCAACCAGATCGATTAGAACATTACCTTCAGGTTATTTTTATAGAATTTTACAAAGAGTGTCACTGAACTGGCTATGGATTTTGGGCTTTATCAGCCAGAGGAGATCTATACCCTTATCTATTAGTACTCTAAGGTGAGTTCACTTTTAACCTTCCTCTTGTTTCTTTAGTGTGGATTAAGCTTGCTAAGGGTACATGGAAATAGAGGATAAATAAAGTATCTAAGTTCAAGGATCTAGCGATGCAATATGCCCACTACATCACCAATTACTCCATTTCTCCTCGGTCACATTTAGAAGGTCATGTCACCACCATTAACTTGTTCTTCTTATACTGCATGAAGGAAAATATTAGTTGCAATGTGGCCTACTCTTTGATATAGACCATGAATGACTTAGCTCAAAGGGATTCTTCAGAATGTCTGTATGGAGGTTCTTAAATCACTAGGCTTGCCTGACAAATTGATGTAGACCATGTGACCCAAGTCATAATATTAGATGGTTCTATTGCACTCTTCGACACAGACTGCATCAAAAACATTTCCATAAAAGAGCCCCTAAGCTTTTTCCTCCAGCTTCCTCATCAACACCCCTACTGGTGGGATCTTCGTCATTAGTTGGACCTTCAGCTCTACCTAGGCTATCCATTTAAAACATCATGTTGCACATTTGGGAGGATATTGGGCGACTTCAAAGATAACAATAGGACATCATCGAATAGATGGGGTATGAGCGCAAGCATCGCCATTGGCTTAGTAAAGTGTTGGGGAGATTTTAAAGAAGATGAACCTAAAAAAGACAAAGAGGCCAGAATCGCCCCCACGATAGGCAATGGCACTTCCGCTTGCTTCAGTTATTCTAGTTTCTTCATCAGTAGTCCCAGTAGAGGAGAAGAGATAGAGAGTAGTGACACTGAGATGGAAACTCATTTGAGTAGCTCCTATAAAGATGGAATCCCACTTGAGCCCATATACCAATACAAAAGATGAGGAGGAAGTAGAGAGCTATTCCGATGACAGCCCCACCTTTTAGCCTTCGTGGTTAAAGGCTATTTCTCTTTCCTTCACTCAAAATTTCCTTTAGTTATTTAGTTCTCTTAATGTTTTGTACTTATTCTGGTATTAGGATTATTTAGTTTTTTTTGTACATTTTTTTCCTTAAACTTTGATATGTGTAATTCTTATGTGGTTTCGATGTAAAACCAATGACTAACCTCAACCTGTAGCATATTAACAACATTAGCTTAGATAGTAAATTTGGGAAGGCAGGATACCTTCCATTTTAGGCTATAATTTCTCTCCCCTTCTCTTGTCCTATTTTTATACACATTGATCACAATGTGTGGTTTAAGAGTGGGAGGAGGAGGCGAGTGGTGATTTACTAATTTCATGCATGATTGAATGTTTATTAAATTTTTATTATGTATGAATGCCTAAAACAGGAACATCAAATTTAAGCACAACACAATACAGGTTCCATTATGCAATTTGACTAGGACTATAAAAGTTGGTCAATTTTTTTTTTCTAATCACTCACTTAGATGCAAGTTTTTCACAATAACTTCGAGTTTTTTATTAAACTTTGAACATAATAGTTGATAGTAGGGATCCACTTAGCACAATTCCCGCGACTAGGCTCTAGGGTCTTTAGTCACTATCAAATGTTTAGTCCTTTTCTTTGGCATGAATTAGGTTAAAAAACTAGAGCTAGTACTTTAGGACTTCATTGAATTTCATGGGAAACGAAACAAAAATGATAATAACTTATGCTAAAATGTGAAAAAATAAAAAAAAAAAACTTTGAAAGTTTAACCTATTCCACTAGTTTCATGTTGTAAAAAGCAATATCTAAAATCAAAATTGTGAATAGTGCTAGTAGCCGGCTAAATAATCTGTGACTAGTTGAGTAACCGAGAGTCGGTGCCAGAAGGCATTTATGTTAACATCAAAAGACTACTGACAAATTTAGCTAAGTCTGGTCCCTTAGAGGAAAAAATGGAAATGTCAAGATTGTTTTCATAAAAAATAGATAAAAAGTTCAATTCCCAAGAAAAGCTAGTCAAGTCACTTAAGGAATGCTTAGGTTTGATGACTTGATGTGAGCCAAATTTTTAGAACTAGACGTTCGATTTTGTTATATGAATGCCTATGAGCTAGGTCAAAGGAATAGTGCCTTCATGGATTCCAAATTCAATGACTTTTTTCCTAGTTTAGTTGAAAATCGAAGTGTTGTGAAAATTGAGCATCCCTTTGAGTTATTATTATTTCTTTTTCATTTGTTCTCATTTTTCGGTCCTAGGAAAAGAACATTTGAACTTGTGGAGTTATTGTGTTTAAACTTACTTGAGGACAAGCAAAGAGCCAAGTTTGGGGTAGTTTGATAATGGCCAATTAGAGCTATATTTTACCCCATTTCTTGGTCATTATCCATGACAAATTGAGTTTAATTTGCTTGTATTAGTATATTTACTGTTATTTTCAAGTATGAATACTATTCTAGAGCTTTATGGTGAAGACTTCAAATTTGGTGCAAAATTTGGAGCAAAAGGGCCTATTTTTTAGCAGTGGAATGCATCGAAAGAGCTCATAGGTAGGCCTCATGACTGTGAATATTACGTGTGAGCTAGGGAATGGCAACTGGATTACAAAACCCAAGAAAACTTAAAGCTTTGGTGCTCACGGGAAGGCTCAAATGTCGTGAATAATACAAGTGAGCAAAAAGGTAGTTACTAGACACAAAGAAGCTAAGGGAAACAAACCACACAGGTAGGCTCACAGGCTATGAATGTTACTCGTGAGTCAGAAGACGTCTATTATACTTAACTTAGAAAAAAAAAAAGGAATCTTGGGAGTTTAGACCTAGGCCTCATTTCAGAACATTAAGGTAGCTAAGAACAAAGAAAGATTCACAAATAGCTAGGGTTTTTTATTGTATTTTTTTAAGTGCTTAAGGCTTTGCCTATTTGAATGGATTCATAAAGAGATTATTTACCCATTACTTAGAGCTTAGGGTTTTAACCTCTTGAGAAATGGTTAAAGCTTATTTTGAAGGA
The DNA here is from genome assembly GCA_948294925.1 of Codiaeum variegatum. Taxonomy (NCBI): domain Eukaryota; kingdom Viridiplantae; phylum Streptophyta; class Magnoliopsida; order Malpighiales; family Euphorbiaceae; genus Codiaeum; species Codiaeum variegatum. The sequence goes on along the minus strand of CAOJBK010641613.1, from coordinate 1,371 downwards.
TTACCCATTTGATACTTGGTTGAAATTTCATTAGGTTTATTGAATTGTCTTGAAATTGTGATTCAAACGAGTAGAAGTCTAGGTAGACGCTCTTTCTAATTGTTGCTCATCTTAAATTTTGCCTTTTCTTGCATTTACTTAATTAGTTTAGTTAGTTAAGTTTAAATATTTAGTTAAAAATCCATCAAATAAAACATTTAATTATGAGCTAGATAATAGCAAAGGAGAGTGAGCTAGTGCTTGATTGCTTATCCAATTTATTCTCTTCGGAGAACATTATAGGGACTCGCCTGGATTTCTACTTAATATAACCCCCATGCACTTGCGGGTGTTGGGGACGGCACACATCGCTTCCATTATGAGTTAGGCTCTAGCATATAGAGTCATCTAAAGGTTCATTAACTTTAAAAACTACAATCTTTAACAACTCTGACACATGCATAAGAAGTAAGTGAGATAACATTTCCAATAACAAACCTTGCTTCTCATCCTAACAATGAGAAACTGATTTGAAAGGATCAATGTAAGCCACTTCTGATACTACTATAGAAATAAGTGTAACGTCAATCAACCATTTATCCAATAAGAATGATGTTCTAGAACCACTCGTGACTTGCATCATAGAGCGCTAGACTAGTAGGGGTTGAGCCTTTATAATCACATGCCAAGTAATAGAAGCATTAGTTTTAGCCCTAAAAATTGAAGGGATATAACAACTTCTGCAACACTTATTAGCTAAAACTTGAACCCAAAGTTTTTCAGGTTGCTTCGAAAGCCTCTTACCAATCTTAGAAAAAAAAAACTACTTTATCCACTTAACTTTTTAAGTCATGCAATAATCTCCCCATCATATTAATCTTTCTTTTTAAACCTCATCTGTGCCATCGCTAAAGAAACCTCAGAGCTAAACGATCAATCTCATCACATACTTCCATAAGGAGAGCAACTGTTTGCATAGATTATAATGGAATATTGTAAATAATTGACTGAATTAGAATTGCTCTACCCACAATGGGTAAGGAACACATTTTTGATCCTTCCAATTATTCTTTACATTATTGATCACATGAGAGAAGGAATGAACAGTTACCCTTCTGTAAATGGAAAGCATTCTCAAATGAAAACCTAAATCATCATGCTCTAATTTTAGAATGGCTGGAACTAACATTAGCTAAATCCAATGAAAATTTTTTATTGAAAAGAATTCCCAATGTAGAGAAGCTAACACGTTAACATGTAGCATGGTAGAACACATTAAGAATTTTCATAATGACTTCCATTTGTTCCAATACCCTTTAGCGAAAAGCACTATATCATCTATAAAAAATAGATGTGAAGGACATGGACCACTTCTAGATAGCCTGACAGGTA
>CAOJBK010641413.1:0-11365 GCA_948294925.1 Codiaeum variegatum | reverse complement strand
GGACAGTCAAAGAAGTCCATAAGCTAACAGGTAGGCTAGTGGCTCTCAACAGGTTTATGTCCAAATCTAGGGAGAAGTACCTCCCATTCTTCAAGAAGCTCAAAAAGAGTACCACCTTCGAATGGACATAAGATTGTCAGTAGGCCATGAATAATCTGAAAGCCTTCCTCACATCAGAGCAGGTCTTGAGTAGACCCATTAAAGGTGAAGAGCTCCTACTATACCTCTCAGCCTCATAACATGCAGTTAGCTCGGTACTGGTGAGGGAAGAGGGAAACGTCCAAAAGCCAGTATATTATTTCAGTAAGGTGCTACAGGAGGCAGAACTGAACTACAGCCCCCTCGAAAAGATGGTGTATGCTCTAGTCCTATCTTGCAGAAAGTTCAAGATTTATTTGTAGGAGCATCAAGGAGTAGTGGTTACTAACAAGCCCTTATAGAAACTATTGCACAAGCCAGCGCTTTCTGGAAGACTACTATGCTGGGCTATAGAGCTGGGAGAATATGGCCTGGAGTATAGGCCCAGAAGAACCATCAAAGCACAATCCTTAGCAGACTTCATTTCAGAAGGTTCATTCCCAGCTGGAGAGATACCAGATAGCAAGCTCTAGGGGCAGCCCTAATTCATGAGCTCAAAGGTCAAATGGGAGTTATTTGTTGATGAGGCTAGTGGTAAACAAGCTAGTGGAGTGAGGGTAGTTTTGAAGAATAAAGAGGGAGTCCTTATTGAATTCACCCTAAAGCTAGACTTCTAATAACCAATAACTTTACTGAGTATGAAGCTCTCCTTCAAGGCTTTTTTATGGCTAAACACTTACATGTTGAAACACTGCACATCTGCAGTAACTCGCAGTTAGTATTGGGTCATGTCGAAGGTCTTTACAAAGATCGACATCCTGACATGGTCAAGTACTTAGAAAAGACAGATTTGCAGTTGAGGAAAATGAAGGCGAAGGGGATAAAGGTCGAATTCAGAAAGGTTAGGAGAGCTGCAAATACCAGGGTAGATAATCTAAGCAAGCTTGCTACAGCTCATCCAATTGACATCCCTAGCAGAGTATTCTTAGGGGCCTTGGCTCGCCCTTCCACAGAATCTCCCGAGGCCATCATGTGTGTAGAGGCCGAACCTTGCTGGATGGATCCAATAATAGCCTACCTGGAAAAAGGCAAACTTCCTGACAACCCGAAGCTGGACAAAGAAGCTAAAGTGGAGGAGCTCACATTTCTCTTTGTACAATGGAGTCCTCTATAAGCGAGCCTTCTCTCTTCCATGGTTCAGATGCCTTACTCCCAGTGAAGCAGAGTATGTCCTAAGGGAGATGCATGAAGGAGATTGTGGGATACACATAGGGGGAAAGATATTAGTATCTAAAGCCATCAGGCAAGGATACTATTGGCCCACCATGAAGGTAGATGCCATGAGTTTAGTCAGAAGGTGCCAGGTATGCCAGAAATTTGCCAATCTGTGTAAAGTTCCAGCTACTGAACAAGTGCCTATATATGGCTCGTGGCCATTTGCCACATGGGGGATGGACATAGTGGGACCACTCCCCATAACCACTGGCTAGAGAAAGTTTCTCCTCGTAGCAGTAGAGTACTTCACCAGATGGGTAGAAGTCGTAGCCCTTGCAACAATCACAGCAGAGAACATGATGAAATTCCTATGGAAAAACATTATTTGCAGGTTCGGCGTGCCACACCAGATTATCAGTGACAATGGGAAGGAATTTGACAATGCCAAAATGAGAGACCTATGTGAAGGCTTCAACATAAAGCAACATTTCTCCTCAGTCTCCCATCCCCAGTCAAATGGGCAAACTGAGGTCACTGATTGAACCATTGTCCAAGGGTTGAAAAAAAGGCTTGAAGATTTTGGAAGAAAGTGGGGAGAGTAACTATGCCATGTACTATGGGTTTACAGAATCACCCCCAGAGAATCAACAGGAAAAATGCCTTTTGCCTTCACATTTGGCACTGAAGCAGTCTTTCCAGTGGACATAGGAAAGCCCAGTGGCAGAGTATACTTCTGTGGTGAAGAAAGTAATAAAGAACAGAGGAGAATTGATCTAGACTTCCTAGATGAGCTAAGAGAAAGGGTGTGCATCAAGGTGGCAGCATATAAGAACAGGGTCGCAAACTACTTCAACCGAAGGGTCATGAACAGGATGTTCAAAGTAGGAAACCTGGTTATGCGAAGCCTAGAAGCGACAGGGAAGCGCGAAGGCATGGGAAAGCTAGCACCAAATTGGGAAGGCCCATTCAAAGTCGAAAGAGAAATTGGCCCAGCAACCTACATGCTACAAACTATGGAGGGCAGAGAAGTACCCCACATATGGAATGTACAACATTTGAAACTGTAATTTTCATGATTGAAAGTAAAAACACATGTTCATATATATATATATATATATATATATATATATATATATATATACATGTTTTCTACTAACTTACTTGCTTTTAAGTAACAAAAACCTAAGCCCGGCTTAACTGGCAAAAGACCCTCCAAGGGGGGGCATAGGTTTGGAACGTCATACCAAAAAGCCAGAAGAGGCGAAGCCCAACTTGACTAGCCAAAGACCTTCCAAGGGGGGCACAGTATGACCACTAGACAAATAAGCCAGAAGAGGTAAAGCCCAGCTTGACTGGCAAAAGACCCTCTAAGGGGGTACAATGAATCCTAGCTTGACTGCAAAAAAGCCTCTAAGGGAGGCACGGTGAAGCCCAGCTTGACTGGCCAAAGACCCTTCAAGGGGGGCACTAAGTCCAGATTTACTGGTGAATGACCCTCTAGGAAGGGCACTAAGACGTCTATGAGATGAGGCACTAAGCCCATATTTACTGGCGAAAGACCCTTCAGGGGGGGGGGGGCACTAAGACATCTATGAGATGAGGCACTAAGCCCAGATTTACTAGCGAAAGACCCTCCATGGGGGGCACTAAGACCTCTATGAGATGAGGCACTAAGCCCAGCTTGACTGGACAATGACCCTCCAAGGGGGGCACGACGAAGCCCAGCTTAACTAACTAAAGACCCTCCAAGGGGGGCATGGCATAGAACAAACCGAAGCCTCAAAGAACCCAAAAGGTGTTGCAAAGCTTGAAAGATCGGAGGTGAACATTGAATCATCAAGATTCAGCTAAGTTTCAAGGAAGCCAAAAGGTGTGGAAAAGCCCAGGAGTACCGAAGGTGGAACCTCCAGAATCCTAAAGCATCAAGGAAGCCAGAAGAAACAACGAGGCCTTGAAGACCAAAGGTGGATCCTAAGGCCACTAAGGGGCAGAATCAATAGTCAGAAATAACACGAGACCCCAGAAGGAGGATAAGTCTACAACGTAACTAAGACCAACCTTGACTGGTAAAAGACCCTCTAAGGGGGGCACTAAAGTCCAACCTTGACTGGCAAAAGACCCTCTAAGGGGGGCACCTAAGTCCAGCCTTGACTGGCAAAAGACCCTTTAAAGGGGATACCTAAGTCCAACTTTGACTGGCAAAAGACCCTTTAAGGGGGGGAACCTAAGGCCAGTCTTGACTGGAAAAAAACCTTCTAAAGTGGGCACCTAAGCCCAGTCTTGACTGGCAAAAGACCCTCTAAGGGGGGATCCTAAGTCCAGCCTTGACTGGCTAAAGACCCTCTAAGCGGGGCACCTAAGACCAGCTTTGGCTGGCAAAAGACCTTGGCAAAGCTATACTACAAGTGGTGGCAGATATATATCAAGCATCACTTCAAAATAAATAAATAAATAATAATAAAGGCAAAAATGGATATGTATATATTAAATGAAGCCCAAAGCAAGAAATAGACAGAAACGAAGCCCAGAGAAGAAACAACTCAAGATTCCAGAATGAAAAAATGAGTCAATTTTATTGATAAGAATCAAGTTATAAAGGGTTCTTACAAATGAATAAGTGAGAATTTTACAAGAAAAAAAATGAAAGAATGTGAAGCTACTACAAAGTCTACAAGTACAAAGTTTATAGGTACAAAAATTTACAAGTGAAAAATTTACAAGTACAAAAATCTAACCCTATGGAGGAGGGACTTGAGAAGAACTGGCTCCGGGCTGAGAGAGCTCGAGTAGCCTACTAATGGACAACTGATCCTCATTTTAGTGTGAAGGGGATGCTGGACGGAGCTCTTTGGATTTGTCGAACACCGAAGCTACTCATTCAAGAAAAGACAAGTCTGGAGCCCCCATACCATCAACATACTCTGAAAGCTGGATATTCAGCACATTTCCTTCCGCGTCCAGGAGGTTGAAGTAAGACCTTTCCTTAGGAAACTTCTTGAACACCGAAGACAAGGCCCTGTTGTGGAACTCAACACCTTTCAGGACGACCTCAATATTGTGCCAGCCCTTGAAGAACCGAGACTCGGCGAACCTATAAACCTCATCCTTCAACATATCAGGAAGCCTGTCAGTTAGGACATCTAGCTTCTTGATATAAAGCTTAGCTACCTCACTTGAGTTATGAGCCTCACTGGAAGACCGTTCAAAGCCCTCTTCAAGCTCGGTATTCTCCAGTTCCAGTGTCGTGGAATGTTCTCTCAAGTAGGCATTGGCAGAGACCAAGTCCTCATTGTCCTTTGCAAGCTCAGCAAGGCAAGCCTCTGAAACCTTCTTCTCAGCAAGTAAAGCCTCGTTCTTCTCTTGAATCATAACTAGTTGCTTCTGCAAAGCCTCGTTCGAAACCTTGCCTCCAAGTCTTATAACAGCCTGTTGAAATGGTCTGTTTCCTCCTGAAGAAACAAAAAAAAAAGATAGTTAGAAAAATATATACATGTATATATGTATTCACCCAAGAGTATAGTACAAGTTACCTTAAGGGCATGCAGATCCTGACATCTAGAGATGATCAAGCTCGACATGCCAAAAGAACCATCCTCCATTGGAAGATCATGAGGAACGTCGAGGCCAAGATCCCCCCTCCCCCATAGGCCGAGGGGATGGAAAGGGTCTCACCACAGAAATCTATATGTACCCTTTCCCCACCCACAGGGGCTTCAACAGCAACTTTGCCCTCCATCAGCAGTGCGGGCATGCCCTCGGCCTCAGCTGCATCCTTAAGGATAGTCAAAACTGCTGGCAGGATCAAGTCAGCTGCCTCAGTGGATGACATAGCCTCGAATTTCCTTACTTGATGAATGAGGGCCTCCAAATCTTCAACCGAGCCTTGGTTCTCCATCAGATCTCTCAAATCGGTAGGCTCAGGCTCAGCAGGGATAGAGCTAGATTGGGCACTAGCCTCTACCCTCTCACCCAAGTCAATTGTATAACACATTTCACAAATGTTAATTAAAGAAAAAGAGATAAGTATACTACCTTAAAGCGAAGGCTCAACAAGCGAAGCCTAAACTAGAGAGACTGGCTTAGAAGCTGGTGCCCGAACAGCAGGAGCAGGTGGAAGCATCCACAAAGGTGAGCTCTAGACTATAGAAGTAGCTAAAGCATTGGCAGCTTTAACAGGCTTGGAGATATCTTCCGGTGTCAGTGCACTCCATTGGGCCAATCTCTTGAAGGCCTCAGAGGGACTCAATTTCAAAAACCTCTTATATTGGGCCACCAAAGTCACTACATCCTTCACCAGGACAACATGCTGGAAGTACTGACTAACCAAATTATGGAATTGCCTAAAGTTGGAAGCCACCTCATCCAAAAAAGTCAGCACTTGCCCATGGACTCGAGTAAAGTCAGCATTCTCCCACACAAGCTCATCCACCAGGTCACTCCGGACACTTAGCTGATAGTTGTGAGACCTCCCGATCCAGAAAGGAGCCTCTTGTGGTGCTAGACCCTCAACTCCCACAGTTGCCTTTCGAAGCTACTTCAGCCTCCTCTGCTCTGGCCTCATCTCTGAAGACCCAATAGTAGGGGATTGTCCCCTCTTCCGAACCCGGGGCACTTTTAGAGGCTCCTCCAACTTATCCATGGGGACACCAGCATTGCCCCTAGATGGGCCAACAACTTCTTCACCCCCCTCTTCAGCAGCGGCCATGGCAAGAATAGAGGGGTCATTCTCGGAGGACAAATCTAAATGTTCTTGTCCAACTCTAAAATTCTTCAAGTATTGGTATCTCTTCACCTTAACATTCAGGTCATTGGATGCCATGGCCACCTTATTTTCTTTAAGTGTTCGCTGCCTGAGCCGCTCGTTCTTGAAGCACGGGATTGGAAGGAACGCCTTATTGTCCACATGGGCCAGGGATTGTTTGGACACCTCCAGGAAGGCATCCACCATCGCTTGGACCACCTCCTTCAGCACAACCCTTGCCTTTTGATCTACCAAAGGCTCTGCAAGTGCACAAGCTCAGGTTAGTTACATAGATGTAATAAAAAACATAAAATAAAGGGATATGAAATGAAGATACTTATGAGACACATGTTGTATGGTCCGAGGCAGTGAGTGACCCCCATCAACATCCCAGAGATAAGACGAGTTCATTATCAAGCTTCAGTTGAATAGTTAGCCATAGCTGGCGAGGGTCCGGATCCCCTGGGCATCCACGAGGGTAAGGTTCTTGTCAAGCTTCTCCACCCTCAGCAAGCCTCTATACTCGCCAGTTAAACAGAAGCCTACTTGTCCCTTCCTGATCGGCTTCAGCACCTGGACTGAGAAGAACTTGTTCTTCCAGTCATCCACCTTATTCTCCTTCGCCCCGAACAGGGTCCGCAATGGCTTCTTCTGGAAACACCAGATATAAGGCTCGCTGAATGCAGCCAAATTGAAGAAGGATAGGAACATCTTGGGGCTCGGGTGATTGATCCCCAGGACAGAACACACAACCTCTAAGTAGTGGAGGTCTCTATTGAGTTAGGAGTCAGCATCATGGGATTCACTTTGAAGTATTCAAAGCACTGGTAGATGAATGGTGCTGGAGGAAGCAACAGACCCCTGATTAGATAGTCATAGTACCACACGTACTCACGGTCTCCCTTGGGCAGCTCTATTGCATTAGTGGTGGAGAATATTCTGGCATTCAAGGGATGAAGCTCCACATGAACGCTGCTGGCCATGGCATCCACATTCTCCTAGAAGATGCCAAATTTGAATTTCATAGGAGTAATGTCCTTCATGTGTGGTCAAATAATACTATTGAGGTAGGACTCAGTGTCTTGAGCCTTACTTTGTTTCTGAGGTTTCTCAACCTCCAACCAATGCTTCTTGGATTATTTCTGAGGAGGTGCCATTGCAGTTTAGAGAAGAAAAAAACCAGGAATGAGAAATGAGTAAAGAAAATGGCAGAAAAATAGCAAGATAAGCAAAGAGCAGAAAGTATGAAATAAAGTCACCACATATGGGTTTTTATAGGAAAAAATCAAAGGCATTTAAGAGCCTAGGGAAAAGGCTGACACATGGCAAGCACAGGGAAGGGCAAAGTTAAATGCTCATCATGACCCTTTAATGCTCATCATTACTTTCGGAGGCGCCCCTCCACATGGCGAGCAGGGAAAGGCTGTAGTAATGACGGCGTTACTTAGGGAAGTGTAACGGTCCCATTCGAGCCTGATGAAAGGTCACATATAGGGCAGTGAAATGTCTGGTCAGTCCTATCATAGACCCCTATCTCCGAGTCCAAGGCATCTATCTCTAAGCCCGAGGCATCTATCTCTGAGCCCAAGGAGCTCCAACTAAGCACTCTTTGAGTTTCGAAGCCTTTAAGTGCTAACACTTCAAGGGGACAATTGATATCGCACAACCTTAGCCTGGTTCGGCCCCAACTACCCACTTGGATCCTGATCGAATCCTGTAGCACCCTGGTCCTACCCGAACCCCAAGCACACAACAAGTTTTGTCTCTTTTGGCCTTCGGGGGTTCGAGTCCCACAGCAGATAGGTGTCGTTGACCCATTGGAGAGGTACACTGCAAATTACCCGGAGCTGACACGTCTCCCCTTCAACAGGGGTTTTCACCCTATAAATACAGTCCTCAACAACTCAAACGAGGTAATTTTATCATCACAACCCAAATACTATACTAAGTTCCATTCTTGAGAGCTTTCCTATCGCCGGACATCATGTCCGGCCACCCATGGCCACTGTTTATTATGTACAAGCTGCTCCAGCTCGACCAGATTAGTTCTAATAATGCGTTGGCCAGACCCACACGCATCACTATACATCTCAAATTTTTTACTAATCATTTTCAATATATCTTAATTTTAATTTGGCAAAAAGGAAAATTCTCTATCTATATTCTAGCATAAGATTGAATATTAGATGGAATTTGGAAAAAAATTAAATGGAAGCATTATATTTTGTATTTGGCAAAGAGAAGCAATATTTTTTGTCTTCTAGCATAAGGTTGAAGATTAGATGGAACTTTAGCAAAAAAAAAAAAAAAACGAATTTACGTGGAAAGAAGCAAGAAAAAAACAAAATCAGAACGTTTTGAAAAAAAAAAGGGAGAATAAAGATCTGGTGCCGTTTACGAAACAGCCTGTTACGTTGGTTAAATTGGTAATTTGTAAGTCAAAATAAAGTCAAAATTAAGGGGCTTGCTGAAAGGAAAATTCTCTCTCTAATTCATGGTAGATTATTTTGTCTTCTAACATGAGATTGAATATTAGATGGAACTTTGGAGAAAAAAACAGATGGAAGCATTCTATTTTGTAGGGATAAGGGGTGAAAAACTCCCTAGTGTTTTTCAAAAAGTGGATATCAACTCCTAATATTTTTTCTAGTTAAAATCGTCCCTTAATGTTTCAAAAATAGTAGAAATAAGCCCTTGCCGTTACGGAGCCGTTGCACTTGAGAAAAAAGAACCAGCCATTCCCAAAGCCATTGCCTCTATAAAAGGAAGCCCTCACCACTGTTGAAAGGCTGCTGAAACTCTTTCAATATCTCTATCTTTGTATGCTTACAATCCAGAAACCATGTTTTCCTCTTCTAATACCACACGCTCAACCCAGTCAAGTCCCTTGCGATCAAGGATTGCAAAGAGACTGAATGAGACCACTGGGCAGTCCTAGAAGCAGCCATCACATCCACCTAGGTGCGAATGTGGCAAGTTTGTGGACATGTGGACGTCCTGAAGGAGAAGCAACCCTGGTAGAAGGATTTTCGATTGCAAGAAGTTCAATGTAAGTTACAATTTCAAAACTTTTGTAGGTTTTAGGTTAATTTTTGGTTTCTGCTCTGAAATTTGTGAACATGCAATGGGTCTAATCTGTTTGATTTTCTTTTTTTAATTTTAAACACAGCAAGGTGGTTGTCATTTCTTTGCTTGGGTAGACGAGGAGATGTGCCATAGGTCTAAGGAAGTGATTCACGAGTTGAACACAAAGAGGAATAAGCTGCGATATGACAACATTATGCTGCAAAGACGCTAGTCTAACCAGGAGGCCACGACTTCAAATGCTCTGACCTTTGATGTGGAGGATCTGATTGAGGTGAAGAATCAGATGAGGAGGATATCATATACTTCAAGAAGAAAAAAATGCTACAAGGTTGCTCTGGTTGTGTCTTGGGGTTTCATCATTCTTGTTGTTGTTGTCCTGTCTGGGTTGAAGTAGGTTTGGGGCTTAGGAATGGTCTGTAGGTTGGGTGTCCCTATTTTTGCTGCCTTTACAATAGGGATGTAGGCCATTTAGTTGTTTTTTTTTTTTTTAAAAAAAAAAATCGTTGGTGTAGAAGTTGTAAAAAGAACCATAATTTTGGTTTTTAATTTTGTATGGTTTTTATTTAGAAGCAATGGAATTTTAGTTTCTTATCTACCATTTTTTTTCTTCTCTGACTTGTTTTTTCTTATATGCCTTATTTTTTCTTATATGCTCTGTTTTGATGGTTGGAGTTGTGCATAATGGTTACTTTGGTCTGCCTTATAACTGAATTGAAAATAAACTGCTGATAAATGGCATGAAATGGACTTGTTTCAGATTAATAGGTTTAATTACAAATAATGAATGGAATAAAATGGCTTAACTGGACATATTTGAATATAAACTAATAGCATTGCTTGACTTATAGTCAAATTAAGAGAATGCTAAAGAAATTCAAAACAGAGATGAAAGTCTACAACATAAAATTATGATGATCATAAAAAAGATAGTAATCAGACTTTTATTACTGCAAAAAATAGGCAGATTACATGTGATAAACAACCTAAATACATAATTAGTCCAAAATAGATAGCCTAAATTATGTTAAGATTGTGCAAAATATAGAAATTGTCCTAAAAGAAACTAAAAACTAATTGCAATAACACATGCTACTACTGCCCTGTAGATGAATTGTTTGGCCTTGAATCTTTATCAGCTATCCTTAGATGCATAACTTTCTGCTGCCTCTCAACTTAAAGTTTTCTTGCTGTCACAACCTTGTTTCCATTCCATTTCAACTTCTGTGGTGGTTTAAATGGCAGATTGGCAGGATTACCATCATAAACAAACCTAATCTTCTCATGTCCTGCACTAGTTATGATGAACCTTGTCTTCTAATAGGCAACTTGGCCTTGTCTGACCCTGCCATTGAAAACCTCCAGGTATGCTTATTAGGTTCATAAGTATGACTAGTGTCTTGTGAACCTGCCCCAATAAGTGAAGTTAGAGCAGTACAAGTTGGCTTCATAGAAAAAACATGCATTTAATTCACTTATAACATGCATATATCATAAAAACATAGAGGTTCCTAGTGTGATTAAGTTTACATGGTAAGTTGTTTGTCCTATTGCCTCATCAATGTACACTTCCCTACCACCACTTCCTGGAAGGTTGTGATTGCCATTCATGTTTTCAGATTGTTTTACCTACCAAATTAGATTGTTTGAGTCAATTCACAAAATTACTTCACAATACTCAATAATTGCATAAGTAAAAAATATTACCTTTCTTTTGCCCTGATTTTGGATGTTAGATTTACTTGCATTGGATGCGGATGCTTGAGATTGTGCATGAGCTTTAGCTTTGGCTTTAGCCTTATTAATAGACTGCTCTGTGGACTCCTCCCTCTAAATATGGCTAATAAAAACCAAAATAGAAAACAAAGATTATTAACAATATACATGATTATAAAAATATGTCATTGCAAACTAAACCGAAAACTTACATTTGCTAGAGGCTCAACATTTAAGCTACATTGGCTGCTTTTGAGTATGTGGTGGAAGGTCAGACTCTTTGTCCACCCCAATTCCCTTGCAAGTTGATTTATTATGTCCTGTTCCTTGACATTGGCTACATCTTAAGGCATAACCTTTTTTTTTATATAACTTTCCAAACCTTGCATTATGTCTGTCTTCCCAATGTTCTCTTATCCTTTTCTCATTTGGTCTGCCAACTTGTTTTTTTTTTGGTAATTGGGGGGGGGGGGGGGGGGGGGGGGGGGGGTAGAAACAAAAAAAAAAAAGATAAAAAATTAAAAATAAAAA
>CAOJBK010641014.1:0-12537 GCA_948294925.1 Codiaeum variegatum | reverse complement strand
CTAAGAACATCCTTGGTGAATTCAGTCATCTTCTGGTTAATCTGCTGTGAATGCTCAATTGCTATATCCAGCTTTCCATCAATCCTGCGTAAAACAGAATTTTGAGCAAGAGCATTAGCACTTTGCCAGTTTAATACCTGTTCAGCTTGAGAGAGCTTTAATTCTCCAGATGGAGTAACTTCTGTAGGGACGAGTTCTGGTTTACGATTGTTTATAGACTCCAATGGAGGGAAATCAACAGGTTGGAACATCATACATTCTGGCACAGGAGGAACCACTGTAGGTTCTGGTATATCTTTACAGGCTTTAAAAGAACAGGATGAAGGTTACTGTAATAAACCTTCTTCTTTGAGAATCTTCAAAGCTTCATCATAGCAAGGAAGAGGAACAGTGTTCTTCTTAGGTTGCCATACAAGCTTCTGAGATGGTGGATCAGGCTTATCATCCTTCCTGTTCAAGGTCCAGCTTTTGCAAGCACCAAAGAATCTGCGAGGGCCTGTGATTCTGGGTTCTGGTTCTGGCAAATAGTCATCATCATTATCCTCAATACAGGGACATCCATGTTCACACATAAAAGGATCACCAAAGATAAAGTGACCATTAATCCATCCTGGATAGATAGCACGACCAGTAGCTTCAAAAGAATAAACTGGAAGTTTTTCTCTGGGAAATGATACTGGTTCAATCATGGAGGCTTGAAAGATTGAGGGTGTAGATGGAGATGTAGGATCATCTGGTTGAAATACAGTCTTAACTGTACAATCACCAAATCTGATAAAGTAAGGGTCAACTGCTTGGACTGGTTTATGTTGTTGCTGATGAAGCTTTTCATAATTTGTTACCCATTCTAAGGGAATCAGTTGTTTTAATTCTTCCTGCTGTAATTGTCTTGGAGCTTAGACAATTGTAGGAGTATGTCCTGAATCAGCAGTAATGAATAATGCATCTGTGGATGATTGAAATCCAGGAAGCTAAATATTAATAGCATGATCCTGTAAACGATAAACAATTTGATGATGAAGAGTGGCTGAAAGTGAATCTGCTACTTGTTCTGCACCAGTAATCTGGACTTGAACCTTTAAAGCTGTAGACAGATAAAGATCTGCAAGACTCATATTGAAGTTAGGAAAGAAAGTAAGAACAACACTTCCAGAGTTAAGTGTTCTAGCAATAGAGCCTATGACAGTATGTTCATATCTGATAAATCGGCTGTCCAGTAAAGACATTCTAGCTGTGACTGGTAAACCCATCCTTCCATGATAGGAAAGGACAAGTCTAATGGCACCAAATTGAAGGTGATTATATCCCTGTTTTTTCCATTGATCAATAAACTCAGTTGGAATCTCAAATGTGACATACTGCTCTTGAGAAGATGATGTTGAAGAACACTGTGTTAAAGATGAAGACTGAACCTATTCTTTAACATAGAGATTTGATTTATAGATCAAATTAGAAAAGATATCATGTCCAGTAAGCTCACCAGAAACCTCTTATATCGTCCTTATTCCCACCACGCTCCGCATGCGCGTGAGGTGGCTGACCCTCATTTCAGTCGGAAACCTCAAGCGACCTCAGGAACGTTGCCAAGGCTCCGATACCACTTGACTAGAAAAGATATCTTGTCCAGTAAGCTCACCAGAAACCTCTTATATCGTCCTTATAGTTCATGGTTCATGAATAGGATTTTTGAATTTATAATACTCTAGCATCTATATTTTCTTCTTAAAAAAAACATTTAAATTATTCAAATATAAACCAATAGAATAAAAATCAAATTTATATCTTAGTGGTAAAATGAATTACGTAAAAACACTATTGCACTTGAAAAAGAAAAAAAAATTGACACGACGCATGGGGATATTATGATACTGAAGTGAACATTCAAGAAATGAATCAATCTTTTTGGACCACAGAGGACGACAAAGATTAATGCACAAATCTTTGACCTCGCAGGAGATTTTAGTTTAATATAGAGCTTTGGCATATTGCAGATGGTCAGATTCTACGATTCCTAATCACAGCAGCAGTTTTCGTTCATTGTTCTGCCTCGTAAGCTTCTTTATACTCTTCTCTTTGGGAATTTACTCTGTTCCCCCTTTGGCCTTTTGATGATTGTCACCACTCTCTTTGTACTGCGCCCTTATTCTCAACCCGTGTGTTTTTCACTTATCAGAAAGCTTTTGAAGTGTCAGTGTCAAATGTTGGTTGGTTCTCATCTGTACTCAGAACTGATCTTCCTCAAATAGGCCGAAGATCATCTGATGTTACTTGAATATCAATATCAGTACCAAGGTTCCCCTTTCCCTGTTCGGAATCCTCTGCTGCCATCTCTTGAACCGTTCCTTCAGCATCTCCAGCAGATTTAAGATCAGATGCAATTGTCATATTTCCTTGGCTTGATTCTGGTTCGTCTTCACTCTTGTGTGCTGGTACTGCTTCCTCTTCTCTATTCTGATGTTCATCATTTAATGGTTCAGAGGTATAATTCATAGATTGAACATTGTGGTTTCCTTCCATTTTTCCTTCATCACTAGGGCTACCAGAGATTACTTCTATTTCAACAGTGCTTTGATCTTCTACATTCATATCATTGTGTTCTATGCTTACAGGCTGTGATGTAGAAAACTCCTGAATGTTTTCAATTCCAGATTTTATTTCTGAAACAGAATTTTCAACCATATCAGGATCTTCTGCAGAGCTCTGCACTTCTGAATCATTTTCAGCTGCACTGGTAGAAGCAGGGAAAGACTGGAAAGCATCCCAGTCATCTTCTTCATCTTCCTTATCAGAGTTAACAGAACCTGCTGGCGCAGGAGATTTTCTCTCTCTACTATCCTCTGTTGGCAATGGAGAGACGGTAGATGGCTGGAAATCCTTTGGCACTGGTAATTTTATTTCTAAAGGTGCTGTAGGTTTTGCTGCCATGGTATTGTGATCTTGCTCTACAGAAGCACGAATGACCCCCTGAAGTAGAAAATATTGTTAAGCACTGAACAAAAACAGGCATCTAGTACAGAAGCATTTATCAAGGAAGTCTACAAAATAGATCTTGATTCCAAATTTCCTAAACCATATCCCATAAAAGTTCCAAAACAGCATCACACAGATAACCTCCTAAAACATAATAACAATAAACAGCAATGACAGACAGGAATGTGACAGGACTAGTTCCTGATCAACAGTTTGTCTCAAGGTAGAACCAATGAACATGGCTAAGCCATGAGCAAGAAAGACAATGTTAACCACTCCCAGCCCAAGTTACTGGAGCTTCTAAAGCATTTTCACATGCTTGAGGCAAAACTGAATAATGAAGATGCAGGATCAAAAATTCCATTAGATGATGCAGGAATGAGGATTATGATAAAGAATAACAAACATCTATACAGCATATTATAGGACAAAGTCACATTTTAATTCACCTCTATATGTACATGTAGTATTGTAACAATACACAGTGAAAGATAGCAACAAAAGCACCTGAATTTGCTGCCTATGTGTTGCAGGCATTGATAATAAGACATCCTTGAAGTGAATTGCTGAGGAAGAAACTTGAGCAAGATGAGAAACAAGCCTTACAGCATTGCTTCTTAAATCGATGACCTCCTGTTATTTAATGCATTGCCAGACAAAAGTTTATAAAAGGAGTAAAGCTATGACTAAGCCTAAATCAATTAAGAAGGCTAATGACAACTATTAACCTGTGAAAAATTATCCTGTGATGCCAAGAAGATCATGACAATGGCATTTAGAAGCAGATTCATTAATCCTCTCTGACATTCAGAAGCTTTTGAAAGTGTTTGCAGAAGGGCTAGAAATCTCAAGCACTCCCCAGCAATTGCCGCAGATTCTTTGCTTACAGGTTTCTGTCATCAGCCACAAAAAAGATTTATTTATAACAACAGTAAAGTTCAAAAGCAGAGCAACAACTTAACAAGCAGTTAATGTGAAAACCTTCAATGTTGTCTGAATCATGGTTAAGAAATCTGTAACAAGTTCCCCACAAAAGAATACGAGGAATGTACTATCTTCATTGTTGATGCTCCTCTGTAATGTGGTTTTGAGCACTTGCAATCCAATTGCTTGAACCTGAGTGTAAGAAAATTTACCCAAAGTCTTTCACTAATTGTTAAATGATACACATGGCAAATCCAGGATGAACATGCATTCAGATCCGCTTACTTGTAGATTTGAGTCAGTCAGTATGGTTTGGACATATTTACTGCTCCATTTGAACACCATAAAATGGAAAGAGCTACTGCTTTTTGTGTCCCCAGGACATGGAATTTCACAAGCTAGCTTTGTTAACGACATTGCCTGTTCCAGAGAGAAAGAAAGCTTCAACAGCAGTAGCTTGCGTAAATCAGATCTTTTATTCTCCAGAAAATGAATGCCCTTGATGCAGCCATTAGTCACATCAGCAATCAAATTCAGACAAGCACCAAATATTGCTTGCATATGGGAATTGCCATCATCCCCAGGTTCAGCAGAATCTACATTATGCACGTCAATTAGCCTCTTATGAAGAACATTGTTATTGGGAAAAATGTTTTTACAAATTACCATAGGTTAACACAATAGAAAATGCAGCACAATATTGTCGAAACCATAAGTTAGAGCTTTTTACGAAAAATGATTTAGCTAAAAATCACAGATTTAGAGTGTTTGATGACCCAACTTATTGTTAGGTTAAAATTTTCAATACTTAATTACTTTAAGTTCATTTGATAGCTATTGTCTTAAAAGTCCAAATTAAGAAAAAACTACTTAAAATGATAAATCAAGACCTTTAACTAATATATGTTGAATGCAAAAAGTAATTAAACATCAAATATTTTTGTAATTAAGAAATTACCTCATTTTCAGCACTTAATTTTCAGTTTACCAAACACCATCTTAGATTTAATTTAATAACCTGACTATTTATGAAATATGAAACCATGAAAAGAAATTTATTTTAGGACTAGACTTTATACTTTCAGTTTTTCTCAGCATACAAGAAAATGGAGCAAATGATAAGGGGTCGTGAGTCCCATTAAAGACAAGGGCGGGAAGCCATATGAAAATCATCAGTGCTATTGTTTGGTTTTTTACAAGTTCCATAATAATTAGCCAGTGAATAACGAACTCAATTGTGACCATGCAAGTGTGAAAAGCTAAATGCTCACCATCAACAGATTCCTTCAGCAAGGGGCAGATGCACCTGAAAAAATCATTAACTGTTGAAAAGCATAATTCACTTGAAGCTTCTCTGATGCACTTGTAACCGACTATCATAAGGGCCAACATCACAGACTTTGATTTTTTCTGCATCCTCACACAAATTCAATGAAAATAAGTTATCAGTTTAAGCTGTAACAGAGACTCTGACAGAAGATAATTAGTAAACATCATATCTTGATACTGACAAAAGATAAGGAAAAACAATGAACCACAAACATGAGCAAAAAGGTGCAAGAACAATGTGAATCTGATAAACCTGACCCACCTTTGCCTCCGTACGCCTCACAATTGTCTTGGCAGCATTAAATACTGGATATACCAAGTCCTCCCAGTTTGGGTGATCAGATGAATCAGCACTGAGCACCAAAAAGTAGGGAACTATCAGCCAAGAGAATTTTAAGGAATACACCCCTTACAAAAGTTTTATATTAAATTAATTTTTGTATCAGAGATAAAAAGGGACCTCTGTAAAGTATTGAAGATATAAGCCAAAAGAAGTTCCACAGCCAGATATCCAAAACTTTCTGGTTCAAGAAAGTCAGCAGGGCAATTCTTCACAATCTGTTTAGCGTAAGAATATTTGACCCAACTTAGTTCATGCGTCCAAACTCCAAAACATGATTGTGGCCTCAAAACCATGCAAAATTCCCCATTTAGACATCAAAATTCAACTTTTTTTTTGCTAAAAGATGGATAAAAATGCATAGAAATGATGGCTAATAAGAATATAAAGCTGACAAAGACATGCTAGGAGAATAGGACGTTGGCCCAAAATCTAACTTTTGCAAGAACAAGAGGTTGTTTAAATATCTAGCTATAGTAACAGGTCATCAACATGCAGTACAACTGCAAAGTAGCTGACAACCATCCAACATTCAGCGCACCAAAATGTCTATAAATTATATAAAGTACAAACTTGCAATTTACCAAGAATGAAATATCAATGAAGTAGCCATCTAGATGATCATGTGATCATATCCTTCTGTTTTAGTAAATATCAGATAACCATGACACCTACTGCAATAGGTTTGTCTAGATTATTAAAACTGAAAAAATATATCCATGACTAAAACAGGCTACTGATGGTTATTGATATCCTTATCTCAACTGTATCATGAAGACTAGAGAATAATTGGGAGATATTAATGGGAACCGGATTAGTTATATTTGTAACAAGATGTGCATGATTAATATCTATCCTCCATCTTGAGGAGTGTTACAGAACCAGTAATTACAGAATTATAGGCCAGTTCATAGGTATAATTGTATATACTCACCTATTGTAGAATCACCTAAGTTGTATATATACCTATTTGTACTGTTCTCAAAAGTATCAATAAACACTCAGATTACAGATATGATAAAAGGCATGGTTCTATACAATGCAAAAAATTAATCAGAAGCATCAAGAAAAGGCTACTGAATTAATTTAAATTTCAGGTCAGAAAAATGAATCATTATGGAAGTATACCTGTGATAGAACTGACATGGCAAGACTATTCCAAGAATTATCCATGTAAATAGAATATGAGAAAACCTGCATTGATTCAACATGATAAATGCTTATGAGTGTATTTTAAAAACAATGCTATCAAATAATGGAAAAAATGAAGAAGTCAATAAGCATCACAGACAAGATGGTGATACTATATGGCACACTCTATGCTTTACTATTTATGCATGCTTGCTATGTGGAGCACAAAATAAAATTTTTTAGATGTACAAAATGCAAATACTTCTACTAATAATAATTCTATACTATAATCAAACATAATATCTGAAATCATCTTTAGAAGAGATATTAATACCCTAAAATTGATAAAAAAAGATAAATCTAAATTTAAGTTTGTTATTTAAAAATCAAAGAGACCTTTAGGGCCTGTTTGGTTACCTGGAGTAATTAATAAGAAATGAGAATCAAATATTTATTCCCAAAACATAGGTTGTTTGGTTAACTTGTTTGAAATAGGAATAAAAGTCTTGGAATAAAGTTAAATTATTCCAGCATTTTTATTACTGGGGGAAGACTTGGGTATGAGAGGGAATGAGAAAAGATGGGAATAAATTTTTACTCCCATTTCTATATCCAGTTTACCAAACAAAAACAAATGGTATTTATAATCAAATTACTATTCTCACAATTACATTCCCATTGAATTATTCTTAATTCTATTTCCACATACCCAATAACCAAACAGGCTCTCTGGGCTAGAAAGTGACAGCCATAAATTTTTTTAGGGGTTCCAATTGAAAATATGTAAAAATAAATAGTACATATCACTTTTAAAAATAAAATTTACAAGTTACCATCATAAAAATTTTTGACGATGGGCTTTTATTATAATATTCAATATAAAGTTTACTTTTAATTTCTTTTAAAAAAAACAATATAAACAACCAAATTTTGATTAAACCAAATAAAATACATCATAAATCTCATAAAATTTTACTGATAGAATAATTGATAAATCCTTATAAAATAAATAAGAAAAAAGAAAGGATGTGATTGGCGAAATTAGAATAAATACTTGGTATTTTATTTTACATGTTTATGTGGAATAACGGTAAATATAATTTTTTTTGTCAAAAAAAAAAGAATAGGAATACTTTCTTTGCATATAAAATAGTAAAATTACTTATATAACCCTTATAAATTTCAAAATTCTAGGGACGCCCAATGCCCCCCTTGGCACATGCATGCCTCCGTCCCAGGGGCTAAATGAAGTAGCTACAGATACAACAAACAAAATATTGAGTGAAATTCCTTACGCCTTGTTCTCTTCATCTTAAAAAAATAATATTCAGTAAAAATTAGTTTTAATAAGTAAAACTCAGTAAGAATCAGTTTCAGTAAAAATTAAATCAGCAAAAATCAATTAAGAAAAAATCACTTTTAATCAATAAAAATAAGTTCAATAATGCCTGAAAATCAATTATAATCAGTAAATTCACTTCAACAAAATTCAGTTCAGTAAAATTAGTTTTAACCAGTGTAAAGACACAAAAGAAAAGAGAATTGTGTACATTTGTATTTAGAAAGGTTAGATATATATACAACAAAGTGAGCTAGATTATGGAAACTAATCCCTATAATTAATCCTAAAATCATGCCTATGAATGAGTAACTAATCTTTATTTACATCCTGTAACAACCAGAAAAAATAATTTCAGTTCACTAAAAATCAAGTGAAAAGAACATGCCTTAAATATCTAAAAAATGAATCTTTTTTTATGCTTTTTACTAAGGAGCTTCGAATACCCTTTTTTTTATTAAATATCAACAGTTTTTTTTTTTTGCCATGGATAATCAAAAAGGTGTTTTACAAAAAAAAAATCAAAAAGGTGTAGGGGCAAGATCTTATAAATAACGGAATAAGAAAAAGTAGTGGAGACAGAAATGGTATCACAAACTGGTCTGAATAAACAATATAAGAAGTTTGAATAAAATATTAGAGATAAAAGAAATTAATCAAATATGCAAGATGTTTAGGTTAATAAGATGAAGAAACGTAAGAAAGGGCAATTTCTAATATTTTGTCTATGGTTTGATTGAATCACCAATAGCTAAATGGAAACTAGTACATCAGCGGGATAAATTCCATTATGAAACAGCTGTTATGCACACCCTTGAAGAGGGTTTTCACAATTCTTTTTATCATGTTCCGTTAATGTGATGTAATTCACTGAACTTCGTTTACACAGGCAGCAGAAGGAACATAGATAAATACCTGCAGTAACTCTTGGCAAATGTCTGCAGTAAGGAAGTCAGCTATAAAAAATCTCTCTGATGATAGAAACTGGAACACAGGTAGCACAATTTCATACAACTTCAATGTTGTGGGATTTGCTTCTTCAGTTGATGAATCTCCAAGAGAGAGAACCTTAGCTGTATTTAAGGGAATTATTTGTCTATTAATTGCCTGTTGTTGTTGCTGAAATAGAACAAGCAAAGCAAACCCCCAAATAAATTTATATTCCTCCAACTCCAATTCAACCATGCTATAACCAGATATTAAACTATTTCTTGATATATTTTCATCAGCAGTTCTAAAACTCCCATTCACATTTGAAGGAATGGCATCCAATGCGAGTGCTTGCAAAATTACTGGCCAAGCTTCTTCTAAACTATGAAGCAATTTTGATGAAACTAAAGGTGACTGAATTCCATCAAGAAATGGGCTCCACTGCAAGACGAGAGAATCATTTCTTACATTTTGGTTTTGTGTTAAAAAGAGGAACAAACGCCATACAAAAACAGGACAATGATCAATGGGTAAAAATACAAAAAGATATCAAATATGCGAGGCTTACATTTTTCTTGAGATTCAAGTGCAAGCAAATATAACTGTAGTCCTTAAGAACACCAATCCAATACTTCCCCAGAATACTGGAACTCTTTGAGAACAAAGGTAATAAAGCAAGGTACTCATCTGGAACCCCATCATGATGCCTCCTCAAGAATGCAAATGTGTAACATTTGAGAGAGGCATGGGCAGCCAAAAGTCTTATCTTGATCTATTTCACATTCAAAATGTTAGTAGAATTCTTCTCCTGGTCGAAAGCTAATGTTGGAATGAAAAGAATGTAAACAGCAATTATCTTATCTTAAAATGTCTAAATAGAATTAAGACTCCAGCAAATCCCACCAATCACTCCCAAAAACCCATTTGAAGAAGGAGATACCTTGCAAGACACCCATTCTGCAAATGAAGGATAATAAACATCCTTGAACTCATTCAGTGGCCGAGAAATTAATGAAAATATACGTTTAACTGCAACTTGATCACCACCCAGTATTCCGCTTGTCATTATCTGAAAAACCCAGAGTCAGTTCATTTACATCTATATGCAGCATGCCATTGGGGAAAAATGAAAAAATAACAACCATATATTTGCATTCCAAACCCAAACCTTGGTGGCCAACTGCAGCCCAGCCTCCAGAAGAATAGGACCAGAGGATGCATCTAATGCAGTGCGAATAGCAGACACTAGTTGGGCCTGCATACCAAAAAACCTAAATTGTTCAAGATATGTTGGGGGGATTTGTAGTCCTTCAGCCATAAGCTATAAAAAGATATGTTCCACATAAAAGTTTAAAGAGGAATCTTGTATGTGCATGTGTATCATCTTTAACAGAAATTGAACCAATAAACAATTCTGTCTCTATTCAGCTACAATACTGTAAAATATCTATTAGAAATTTATTTGATTGTGTAATGAAAATGAAATCACTAACAAATAAAAAAAAAAAACCTTTTTTTAAAATTATCTTCCTTTAGTTGTCACATACTTTATGCTAATACTAAGGTAGACATGATAATCAAGTGTGATGAGATTTGCAATTTAGCATCAATTAGCACAAAAACTTGAACAGGTATTAGTAGGATAATATCCTGACCAGGTTATGTTCCACATTTAAGTTTAGAGAGGAATTTTACATGTGCATGTGTTGAGCCAATGAACAATTCTATCATGATTCAGCTATGATATTGTAAAATAAATAGCTAGTCGGAATTTATTTGATTGTATAATGAAAAAGCAATAACTAATAAAAAAAATCTCTCTCTCTCTCTCTCTGTCTTCTCCCCCTCCCCCTCCCCCTCCTCCCCCTTTTTTATTTTAAAATTAACTTCCTTTAGTTTCCACATACTTTATGCCACTTTTAAGGTACACATGACAATTGAGCGTGATGGAATTTGCAATTTAGCATCAATTACCATAAATTAGTGGGTGAATGTCCTGACCAGGTTCGAAAACTACACTATCAGCATACCTGGTACTGTTCAAGTAGAAGATGTCCCGGAAGCTCCGGATCAGGTGTTGTTTCGAACTGTACTTCAAAAACAAGCAGGAAACAAATAAACAGTCAAAGAACACCATAGCTACCCAGCAGAGAATGTGAAAGACAAAGTCCAACACAACAGACCATGAACATAGAAGGGAAAAGAATTATAATTAAATCTATTTTATTTTCCAAGAAAAGAAAGTTACTAAGAACAAAGAACTATGAACAAGAACAAAAACAAAAGGATTGTGCGATTAATCAATTTAGTTTTAACATTTTTCAGGTAAGAACAACCCAGTCAAAATTTATTGGTCCAAGAATTTGTAGTAGAGGAAAAAAAAAACATTTTCATTTAACCAATACTAAATGATAGGTTCAACAGATGAGAGACTGGTAGAACCTTCATCCAATGCTCTTCCTGGAAAATGTCCCCCCAGAAGCATAACATAACAAATTGCAAATCGACCTAATTAAGTCTCTAGAATAAAACAACTACCTTTGATCAGGCCCAGAGAAGTCAAGAAGACTATATTGATTCTATCATCCAACATCAAAATGCATGAAATGAAAATGAATATTAGTTTCAATTTCTTCACTTGCAGTCATGTAATAGCCATTTTGCATTCTGATTTGGCCCAAAGCACATTCTTTAGTGGATGGGCCAACATAGCACCTTTTTTTTCCACCACTCATCAATCTGTAACAAGCCTAAAAAATTTCTGCACACCCATTCTGAAAGATCTAACAAAACTACTGCAGTTTCACCTAAAGATTGCTACGACAATTTTCTAACTGAGAAGCAAACAACTCACTGAGAAAATAACAAGATGGAGTGCAATGTAATAAATTTTTATAAAGAATCAGGTCCACAAGGTAAAGATGTCTCCTTATTTTTCATTAGGAAAGGTGGAATGGAGAAGTTAGATCAAGAAATGTGCATCATGGATGCCAACTACATTCTACTAAATGGTGCAAGGAGAAATAAAACCAGGAAAAAAAATACAGCTAAGAATAAACAGAAACCTACCTTATCAACAATGGTGCTAAGCAGTCTCACTCCAATCGGCCTCATGTTTTCAAACTGAATTGTGCTTATCTAAGAAATTGAAGGGCAAAAAAAAAATCAATTCTAATCTATATTTTAGAACTTCGACATTTATATGCCCAGTATTGACTCTGAAAGCCCAGAACCTGATAAGCCAATGAAATAAGCTCCTGTACATGGAGGACCAGCCAATCTCCAGAGATCACTTCCGCTCGTCTTTTCCTTGCCAAAGAGAGGTCAAAATGAGCTGGATTTTCCCCAACAGCTGCAGGTAGATGACTCAAACATCTGAACCAACAAATTAATAACTTGAATTAAGATGATGAAACAAAAAGTTAATCATCTAGTTTCAGCTAAATTAGCAACCATAGATGAATGACCACTCAGGTCATGCAGAGTGTAACATGTGAACTGTTCAAAGTACGTTTAAACATGCCATCTTAAACATTCATCTTACTTGAGTGCAAGCTCAAGATTTACAAATGGA
>CAOJBK010639989.1:0-15598 GCA_948294925.1 Codiaeum variegatum | reverse complement strand
AGAACAAGTAACCATTATTTTCCCAATATAGTTCCTTAATTTATGGAAAAGTGGTTGGTTGAAAGTATGGGTATAAATAGACATGTGCTTCATCTTTTTGCCTAACACTTTCTCACACTCAAATTAGAAGATGATGGAGCTACTATTCATCATCTTCTCCAATGAGTTAGAGAGAGAAGCTCTCTAAGAGTTAGAGAGAGAAAACTTCAAAATCACACCAAATTGAGGGAATAAGTTTGTTTTGAAGAGTAATTCTTCAAGAACAAACTCATTTTTCAATTAGCCATTAGGAAGGGAGTGTGGAGAAGCTCAAGTCCAAAGCCATCCTCAAAGTCTCAAGTAAAGAAGCAAGTTTCTTGAAGAGAACTAGAGAACAAGCTATTGGGATAGCTCAGTATGTCTCAAGCTAGAGGCTTCGCATTTGAGGAGCTTAACAAAGGAGGACGAGAGGTATTTTTGTTTATTACCATTCTTTCTTCAACTTGTGTTTTGCACATAATTGGTGAGATTATCAATGGTTGAATTATGGGCCTTTCATAGGGTTTAGATATTATTCAAAGTGTTTGATAAATGAATAAACCCTATATGTTAAAAGGGTTTTGGCATAGAAATATTTTTTCAAAGTGTTTGAAATTTCAAATGATTTTTGCAAAATAGAAATGAATTTTCAAAGTGTTTGAAATTTCAAATGATTTTTGCAAAATAATTTTGTAAAATGCATTCACTAAAATCCTAAGTTAGGACATAGTTTCAAAGAGTTTGAAACATTGCCTAACGTAGTTTTTGTTAAATAGGTTTTAACAAAGTATTAGTTTTCAAAAAAATTTTGAAAATCGAAATGCGAATCCACTTGGCGATTCATCCATTCCCTTTTTCTTCCACTGCGTAGCTCATTAAATTCCCCCTTCACCAAAGGTTTGGCGCACTAGGCCCAATTTTCTGACATGATTTTCTATAAATTTGACCCTCGAGTCAGTTTTGAAGATAGATTTTGACACACCGAACCTGTATCAAAATATTTCTCATTACTTTTTTCTATGCCAAAACTCTGTTGAAAACACCTCTAAACACCAAAATTCATATTGAAACACTAGATTCTCTACATTCTGATCAGACATTCATTTTACAATCAACAAGTCATCTTTCAGTCAGTTCATAGACAGATTTCTCCGAATGTAATAGAGACCCAGCCCGGCTTCATTAAACCATCTCAACTGCATGTCCTGAAGTCTCAAAAGCCAAAGGTAGTTTATCTAAACGATATAGTATTTTGGTTCTAAATCAAAAGGCCTTAAATCTGACTTAAGCAAATTTCAATTATTCAAAAATCTATTTTTTTTATTAATCAAATCATGAAATGATTAATAGCCTACCGATTAATTCTTTTAGAATAAAACGAATTAGCTTCTGAACTTACAACTAACCAACCCATTATTTTTCAAAACAACCCCACCCTTCGCGAGAAGGGAGAATGACCTCGGGTTTGATTTCCATTCGAAAGGATACACTGGCAACCATTCTAAGGTTACAACTCCAAAACTTTTCCTTTTCCTATTTCTTTTATTTTTATTTAATTTTCATTTCAGTTTTTTTTTATGTTGTATTTCTGTTATCATTTTTTTTAGTATTCTGTAATTCTTGGGGAATTTTTGCCCTTCCCATATCTTTTTAGACTAAAGAAGGATTCTCCTTTGATTTTATCATTTTGATGGATTTATTTATTTTATTATTTTGCCTTTTAATTTGTTTATTAGGGATGTGTACCTTCCCTAGAACCCTTGGGGGCGAGAGGTAGGACCCTTGTTTGTTTTATGTCATGTCCATTGATTTTTGCTTATAACTGCCATTCATGCTATTATATTTTGTCCATGCATCATCTAACATGTTTATCATGTTTGTGCATCATAAAAGTATGCCATGCATACACAAAACTCCTTTTTTTCTTTTAAATCAAATCCATACAATCAGTTTTAAGCCTAAATTGTTTAGAAAATGAAACAATTTTCTAAAATGAAAAATGTTTTTATAATCATGAGTCATCAGATCCATCTTTGGTTCGAGACTCGCCTTTTCCAATAAAATTGGCCAAAACATCACTTTTCATAAAAATGGAGTTAAATGGTTTCTTAATTACCATGGAAATTAAATGATTTTCTGAAAATTAAGTGGTGTCTCACACCTTCACACTTGCATCCAACGGATTCATAAGGAGTTCACTTAAAGTGAGAACTACCAAAACTGCGACATCATGCATAATTTGACCCCATGCGGTCGGTTTCTCAAGCTAAAAACTCGAAGACGCATTGGCGACCACCCAGGTTGAGACGAGGCCTCACAAATACTTAAAAAAAACATGAAATTAAGATGAATGATAAGAAAACTATGAAAAATGAAAACAAAGCCAGAAAAATAACTTACTAAAAGCCTTCATGATGGAAATGGGGATAACATAGGACCCTTTTGGCTTTTGTAGGCCTCCATAATGGTCTCCTTGTCTAAAACCTAGTGGCATAGAGCCAGAGCCTTGATGCCACATGTTTCATAAGGTAGTAGGTCGATCTTAAAGTTTTGGACCTTTTTAACCTCCCTATACTCTCTAGTGAAGTCAAACCATAGATGACCTTCGTTGGTTAGTTTCAAGACTTTGATGGTGAATAACCTTTGCTTCTAGCCCTCCACCTTATTTGACTTTCCTAGAAAAAGTATTCTCTCGGGCCTTTTGCTAAAGACAAACATTCCCAGATCTATCAAAGAGGCATCCATGGTGAAGAAGGCTTGAAACATCTTAGGAGTGGGGTTTGAGTACTCCAAATTGTAGCACACCAACTCAAAATAGTGTAGGTCCTGAATCGAGTTAGCGATCAACATCATGGGATTGAGCCCGAAGTACTCGAAGATACTATAGAAGAATTAGGAGGGGGCAACAACTTACCCCTTACTATGTGGTCATAAAACCATACATAAAAGTTTTCTCCTTTCTATAGTTTGGTTCAACATTAAACACCCTCTAGTCTATTTTAGGGTTTTTCTTAATGGTAATCCCTTAAATGGCCTCAAAGTGAGGCTGGAAAAACTCAAAGTCAACCCTAATTGGTGGGATAGCCCTATTGACATAATCTAACAAAGAGGCACAATCATCTCTTCATAGCCTTCACTTAGGGACCTTGCTTGAACTTGTTGATGCTTTCCCTTTAGCAGCCTTGGAAATGTTATATTGAACTTTGGGAGCCATTGGTGTAAAGAAATACAAAGAAGAAATGAGAAAGTGAGAAATACAAGAAGAGTAAAAGAGCTTTAAACAATAGTGAAATGAAATAGAAGAAGAAATTTGTACAAATAGGAAAGAGAAGTTTTTAGAGTGTCTTCATAAGTTGGTCTGGTTTAGACAGGTGAAGAGACATAGTCACCACTTAGTATGCAGTAACTACCTTCATAATCATTATAACACCCGATAACCTTATCGCATGTCAAGATCTAATTACTTCAGCAGTAATTGCACTATTTTCAAGAAATGCAATTTCCACCTTGAAACTATTTGATGAGATACGATGATTCAATTGTGTCTAGTTGTATCTCGAAACATGTGTGCCATCACAATCACAAGTACAAAAGGAGCCTTCGAGTATAGTGAAGTAAATAGGGCCTCTAATATGAGGGTAAAAAGGGAATTACCCATTTATCTCTCCACCCCCCTCCCGAAGGTCACCCTTTGCCTCGCTAAGGTCCAGTTTCAACTTCGAGTATTAACATTTGAGTGGGCCTGAGACCACTCTCCATTACGCACATGATATCTCTTCGAGAAGGTCACCCTTCGACTCGCTAGGGCCCAACCTCAGCTTCGAGCATCAACCTATGAGTGGGCCCGAGACCACTCTTCATCATGCACGTGTGCCACATGTCCATGAGATAGCAATCACTAT
This sequence comes from Codiaeum variegatum, assembly GCA_948294925.1. Taxonomy (NCBI): domain Eukaryota; kingdom Viridiplantae; phylum Streptophyta; class Magnoliopsida; order Malpighiales; family Euphorbiaceae; genus Codiaeum; species Codiaeum variegatum. Next base: position 11,678 of record CAOJBK010639989.1, on the reverse strand, counting down.
CAATCCCACATCTCAAGAAATGTGGACCAATCCCCAAATGCCATGTGTCCTAATCAGTAACCTCTCAACCTATAAATATGAAATCTCTATAATTTATTGATGTAGTTAATATAGCCTTTCTTACACTACATTTTCACTATTTCCATTTACTAACATGAGCATTAGAGGATTATTATCGAACACACCGTCTGACCCTCTGATCATTTTGCTTTTCGTTCAGGTCACTTCAATCATAAGCTACCAATACACCTATCCAAGTAAGACCTTACTCGATATTGAGAAGCACAAGCTTCATCATCATATTGTAGCTAATAGTTTAAAAATTTTTAATGTTATAATTGTTATTAATTTGCATATTTAGATTTATTTTTTTTAACAAAGACTTACAACTCCCCAAGAAGAGATAAGGGCAGAACTGTTAAGAAAAGGAGGTTCATGCTACACATAAAAGCAGAAGAAGTGGGCATGATAAAAATATCTAAGGAGGAGGTCTAGTAGAAAACACAACCTGTGGGAGAACTAGAGAATTTTAAAGTGACTGAAGTGGACCCATAGAGGTACCTCAGGATTAATTCCACTTTGCTAGTAGAGGAGAAAGGCTAGACAAAGGCGTTTTTGGTAAACAATAAAGCCACTTTCACTTAGGATTCAACATAAATGCCTGGCATTAGCCCTAAGGTAATGACTCATTGTGAACCCATAGTTTTATACCCTAAAATTTGATCCATCAATACAAGCACATAAACTTAAACCATACTCAAATAGAACCTCAAAAAACCTAAAAAGGTAAAAAAACTAAACCGAATCATACTGGACTATGACTGCAGACCAGGAGTGCGAGCCAAGGCTCTAGCGCACAGGCCAAGCACTTGGTGCATTTGCCAAAGGCCTAGCGCATGGGCTAATGGCCTGGCGTATGGGCCAGATGCCTGGTGCACTGGCCTAATTCTCTGATGATCATGACTCAGGTCACTTTTCATAAAAGATTTTAACTTCGAACTGCTGCCAAAATACTTACTAAAATTCTAAACACCTGAAACTCTACTGAATTCACTTTTTGAACAATCCTCTTTGAATACAACAAAAGCTTGATCTGGCCTAATCAAGCCCTCTGAAACTCCTATTCCAGACCTAAGAAAATAAAAGGTAATATTCAAAAAATAGTATTGGTATTCTTTTTTCTATTTTCAATTTAATTAAACCTTAAAAATCAATTTAGGTAATTCACTTTCAAAATCATTTTTTTTAAATATAAAATTGAATGGATTAAAGCCTACTTGATTAAACTTTCATAATTAAAAATGATTATCTCATAAACACACAACTAACCAAACCCACATTTTAAAAACAACCCCCAACCCCTTTGTAAGAAGGGAGAATTTCATGGGGCTTGATTCACATTCAATGGGATACGTCGGCAAGCCATCTCAAGGCTTCAACTCCAAAATATTTTCTTTTTCTTTTTATTCTTGTTTTTGTTTGTTTTTTTTCATTATTTTATTTGTTATTTCTATTTATTGGTATTATTTTGTATACTTTGTTGATATTGGGTAATGTGTGCCATTCCTACGCTTTATAGCTAGAGGAGGGATCCTCTTCATTTTGTTTTTTATTTTAAATGTAATTTTATTTTAATTATCACTTTATCTTCATTTGATCTGCTAGTTGGGGATGTGTGCCTTCCCTAGTATCATTTTTAGATTAAAGGAAGAACTCCTATTTATTTTTATTTTTAATCATCTTTCATTAACCTGCTTTCGTTATTATAATTGCCATTTCAGGATATAACACATCATTTTAAATGTTTTATTTTATTCATGCACTAAGCTAATAAGCCATGCATACATCAAAACCATTTAAACCAAAACCATGAGATATTTTTAAGCCAAAATTGTTTAAAAAAATTGAATCATTTTTTTCTAAAATCAATAAGAAAAATGAACAATTTTTCTAAAATCAATATTTTTGTATCAATCATGAGTTCTTAGATCTATCCTTTGGTTCGAGACTTGCCTTTTCCTAAATTGGACAAAATCATATTTTTAGAGTTAATCATTTTCTTAATCTCCATGAAAAATACATGTTTTTCTAGAGAATTAAGTGGTGACTCATACACAATGCATCCAACGGGCCCATAAAGGGGTTTACCTAAAGTGGGAATCTGTTCCACCAATGCCGTGCGCAATTTGACCCCTCGTGGTCGATTTCCTTGGGCTAGAAACCTGAGGCTCGCTGGCAGCCCTGTTGGGAGGGGACTCACAGCTGGTGAATCCATTGGGGATGTTTTAAAATTGACGAAAACTAAGTGAGCTATTTTTTATACAAAATAATTTTTAGCTTAAACTCATATAAAATTGGTTTCATGCATTACTTCAAATGCACCCCTATATTTAGGAAAACTAGGATAAAAAGTAGCATGGAGTAAGCTTCCCTCCCTGGGACAGCTTTGCCGATAGTGAAATCATCCTACCCAAGGCATACCCACTAATCATTTCAGTTGGGATAACGATGTTGCTTGTAGCTGTTGGACCCATGCGAATCTTTTTTATTCATATGTGGTTAGGCATATCGCACCTCTAGTCATTGGGTAGCCTTTCAAACTACCAAGCTTTCTGTAATGATTATAGTTGACTCTAGATCTCATGTACCCTAAAATCTGATGTTATTATTATCATGAAACCATTTTCATTCATGCATGCATGCTTCACAACATAAAAACTTAACCTAAGAGAAAAGTGTTCCAAAATTTAGTTTTCCTACCTACACTTTTCACATAACTTGTCTGTTGTGGTTCACCCTTTTCAAAATGCTAGTACCCTATCTTCTTTGTAAAAGGTCAACATGTCTAACAATAATGAGCTTCCACCCAACCTCACTATTGCTGATTCCAATGCTGCCAATGTTATTGCTCACCTGTTGACATTGCCACCATGCTAGTTGATGCTTTCAAGAAGTAACAAGAGACTATCACTGCCATGATGCAGGCCCAAGAGCAGAAAATCCTGGGAAAATTTTAAACAATAATGGCTCAAGTCGGGGTTCAACCCGCCAACCATGCATCCACTTCCTTCAACACGGGTAAGGATCTTATTACCAAAGATGTTCTCATCCTTCCTCCACCAACTTCCCCTCTTAAGGATTCTTTCCAAAATGGGACCCAAGATAACCCTTTACTGAAAGTCATGATAGAGAAATATGAGGAAATTTAGAAGACTTTGAGCACCATAAAAAAGAGGGATGATATGGTTGATGTCTAGTCACCCAGCCTATTCCCCAATGCAAGGATACGTCCCAAGTTTCAGATGCCAATGTTTGAGAAGTTCAATGGCACTACCTATCCTACCATGCATCTAAAGATCTATAATGGTACACTCTAACCTTTGAGTGTGGAGGGCGAACTCAGTGCTCAACTTTTCCAACAATCACTTACTGGTGCAACTTTCAAATGGTTTGTAGAATTAGACGATTTTCAAAACTAGACCTAGGAATCCATTTGTAATGCCTTTGTAAAATAGTACACTTATAATGAGGAAATAGACATTACAAGAAGTTATTTAGAAACTACCAGAAAATATTCCAAAGAAACTTTCTCTACTTTTATTTCTAGATGGAGGAAGAAGACTTCCCAAATGGTTAATAAACCAACTAAGGTTGAACAAATTGACATTGTAGTTAAGAATTTACTTCCTGTGTATCGAGACAAACTGATCACATAGTATTTACCAAGCTTCAAATCCTTGGTTACTATTGGCTCAAGCATCGAAGACAGAATCGATGTTGGTTTAATTAAGGATGAAACTCATACCTCATCCTTCAGATTTAAAAAGGCTGCTCATCAAGGGAATGTCACCCAAAAAGAGGGTGAGGCCAATGCCATCTTAGGCCGTAAGCCAATTCAGATAAAAAGGAAAGAGTTCACTAACCTAGGTGGAGTTATACTTGGTTTAATTTTCAAAGAATTCCTAGATAGGGGGGCTATCAAGCCTTTAGAACCAAGGCCCATCCCTAATCTATTATCCAAGAATTTCAACATGGATGAAAGATGTGACTATCACCAAGGGCCTGACCATAAAACAAACAATTATAAAGTTCTTAGAAAGAAAACTTAAGATCTGGTTGATGCCACGGAGCTTCTCCCACCTACTCTTTTACCTAATATTGGCTCAAACCCTCTCCTTGATCACAATGTCAATGCCATCTTTATAGAATTTGAAGAGGGAGATTTAGTCCATTTCATTTTTCTACTATACCCTTGAGCAATTACCATTACACTAGAGATGACCTACCTTCCTTAGGGAAGTCTACCTCTCATTGCTCTACTTTGGATGACCTACATTCCTTAGGAAAGTCTATAAAAAAAGATTAATGTTGTGCTATAGACCTGAGGCACATGAGCACTGAAATTGATACAATCACCAGAAGTGGAGGAGTTGCACAAGCACTTGCTCCTTTACAACCACTTAGCCAACTAATGGCTCAATCCAAGGGAACTCTTGAACCTGAAGAGGACCCCTTGCTGAAATAGTTGAAGAACACCCATGAAAACATTTTAATATGGAGCTTGATTATGTCATCATACCCACATTGCTAAGCTCTTTGTAAGGCATTAAACCAATGTCAAATGCCAATCAAAATTATTCTAGACATTTTGGTGGCTCCATCATAAATTCTACAAAGGGGGCATCCAACTCCTTTACTAATGATGAAATCTCACTTGGGGGACCTCACACTGATGCTATGTACATCATTGTCATTACTAGAGAGAAGAATGTTCCTATGGCTCTTGTTGATAATAGGTCTACTCTTAATGTGTACCCACTTAAGGTGGCAAGTTGCTTAGGTATGGGAGCTGCTGATTTCACTTCTTCTGATCAAATAGTGCGAGCCTATGATAGTTCTAAAAAAGAAGTTTTAAGGGTGTCAAATCTGACAGTCACCATGGGTCCTACTACTTTCTAAGTTCTTTTCCAGGTCATTGATGTTCCTTCATGCTTCAACCTATTTGTGGGAAGGCCATGGATCCACCAAGCTAAGGCAGTCCCTTATACTCTACATTAAATGGTCAAGTTTCCACTTAAGAATGGGGTAGTTACCATCAAAGTTGATGTGAATGGAAAATCTGAGTTCCCAAACATAGTTCTTATTCTAGAGTTCTAGCCTGAGTTGCTAGCATATTCTTTATCTAGTTTCTCATTTGGTCAATTCATCGAAAGTGTTGAGAATGCAAAAGAGGCAATCTTCTTAGAATTTGATCCCTATTGAAACCCTATGATTGGTAACATCATAAAACACATGGCTTTATTTTCCTAGTATGATAGTCCTTTAAGCACTTGAAAAATGAAAAATCAAAGAAGAGGTTTTGGTTCCTTACCATAAGCAACTCAAAGAGTTGGCAGCTAGCTTTGATGATTTATCCTTTTACTATTTACAAAGAACACAAAACAGGTTCGATGATGCACTGGCAATCCTTACCTCAATAATTGAAATACGTGATGGGTTGCTTATTTGTCCTATTTCTATAAGCATAAACATGAACCAAGTTGCCAGTCTCATTGTCTAAAAGTCCAAGAGATTGAGCTAAAGCCTTGGTACTAGGACATTTATAACTACCTTGCAACAGTGCTCTACCTTGAAGGAGCCTCCAAATCAGATAGGAGAACCTTAAGATAAATGGTAAGTAGTTACATCCTAAGGGGAGATATTCTATACAAGAAAACATGGAATGGCATTGACCTTAGTTATGTTTCCAAAAAGGGGGCCAACATAATCATGAAAGAAGTTCTTGGAGGGGAGGAAGGTACCCATATGAATGGATGAGCATTATCATGTAAAATCATGAACCAAGTTTACTACTGGCTCACCATGAATAGAGATTGTATACAATTCATTCTTAAATGTCACAAGTGTCAGATTTATACCAAGCTTCAAAAGCTTCCTTATTCACCACTTAATCTGATCATAAATCCTTGGCCTTTCGCCATGTGGGGTATCAATGTCATTAGCAAAATCACACCAAAGTCTTTTGTAGGACATGAGTACATTATAATGGCCATCGATTATTTCACCAAATGGGTAAAAGTTGCACCCTACCAAGTGCTTGATTCAAAAAGCGTTGCTTAGTTTATCAAAAAAAATTTCATATCAAAGTATGGGATTCCATTTGAAATCATCTCAGATAATGCATTTGTGAACCCATATTTTTGTACCATCAGATCCAAACTGTCAATACAAGCCCACAGGTTTAAATTGTGCTCAAATCAGACCTCAAACAGACCTAGAAAACTAAAAAAAAAAACTAATTGAACCATACTGGATTGGGCCCAGAAACCCAGGCCCAAACATTTGGGCCTAAATGCATGAGTTTGGGCCCAAACGCATGAGTTTTGGTCCAAATGCATAGGTCCCAAAACACCAACATTTTTTACGCGATTTTCTATAAATTCGACCCTTTGAGTCAATTTTTAAAACTTCCTTTTTTTTTAATTTTTAGACCTTTATTTTGACTTTCTGTTGTTCCCAAACCTCTGTAGACAATTACAGACAGTACTAAACATACCTAAAACCACACAATAAAGACTCATTCCGGATTCGTCAAGCCTTTAGACAAACCAGTTTCGAAGCCTCGTAAGCCAAAGGTAAATACAGTACAATATTTCTTATTCTTTTGGTTCTGAATTAAACCCTAAAACTGACTAGGCAATTTTCATTAATCAAATTTCATTTTTCTGAAATAAATCTAACTAAAGTCCTAAAATTGGCTAGGCAAACTCAAATTAATCAAAACTAAATTGATTAAAAGCCTATTGGTTAATTCTTTTAATATTAAAATGAATTAGCTTCTAAATCAACCAAACCATCTTCCACTATTTATCAGAACAACCCCACCCTTCGCGAGAAGGGAGAATGATGTGTGCTTTGATTCCCATTCAACGAGATATGCAGGTAAGTCTTTTTATAAGGCTTCAACTCCAAAATATATTTTTCTTTATTTTTCCCTTTTGTTTGTTTATTATTTCTTTTATTTTTGTTATCTATTTCATTTTCTTGTGTTGTTGATATTTACTTCGATTTTTATTATTTCATATGGATATGTATTAATTTTAGAGAATGTGTGCCTTTTCCATATCCTTTTGGACTGAAGAAAGGATCCCCTGATTTGTTGTTATTTTGATGTAATAATTTCTTTTTCTTTGTTTCACTTTTAGTTTCTTAGTTAGGGATGCGTGTCTTCCCTAGAACCCACAAAGGGCTAGAGGCAGGACCTCTATTTGATTCTTTTATTATTTACCACTTTTCATTTTATGGTTTCATGTATATTATTATCTTGTATACATCATATTTTCCATGCTTACCTGTTCATGCATCACATGGTATGCCATGTAAACATAAAAATTCAATTTTAACTGAAATCATGCATTTCTTAAGCAAAAACTATTTAGAACTGGAAAAATCTTTTTTATAAATAGTTTTATTGAATCACAAATTCTCGAGCCCAACTATAGTTTGAGAGCCAGCCATTTCCAAAATTATTGGGTAAAATTAACATTTTCCTAAATAGAGTTAAACTAGTTTCTTAATCACCTAAGGAAAAATAACTTTTCTTAAAGATTAAGTGGCGACTCAAACACATCACACATGCACACCAACGAATGCATGTGGAGTGTACAAATGTGGGACTTGTCCACAACTACGACGCTATACACAATATAACCCCACGTGGTTGGTTTCCTCGAGCCATAAACTCAAAGGCGCGCTGGGAAATCCCGTGGGCTCAGACGGGGCCTCAAGCTAGCGACTTCATTGGGGACATTTGGAAATTAGCAAACTAAGCTGATTATTTTTCAATAAAAACACTTTCGTCTAAAGACTGTATAAATTAGGTTTCATGCATCACTTCACATGCTCCTTTATTTTAGGAAAACCCGGATAGAGAGTAACATCTAGTGAGCTTCCCTCCTTGTGACTGCTTTGCCGATAGTGAAATCATCTAACTCCAAGGCATACCCTCCGATTCTTTTGATTGGGATAGTCGTTAAACCTACGCGAACCTCATTGGTTCATATGTGGTTAGGTATATTGTACCTCTAATCACTGGGGAACCTTTTAACCACTAGGCTCTCATGTAATGATTAGTGTTGACCTTAGGTCCCATATACCCTAAAGACTCTAATTATAATTGTCATCATAAAACCTTTTTTATTCATGAATCACTACATCCAGAAAAATGAAATTTGACTAAGTGAACTGTTTTAGACCAAGTTCTCCAAAAGCTTATCCTTTTTCATACTAATCTGTTTGCTATCAGCCTTTATTTTTCAAAAGTTAATACCCTACCTTTTTTTGTATAAAGGTTAACATGTCAAACACTGAAGGCAACAACACTCTCAACCCTACCATTGCTGCTGATGCCACTGCACTTACTACCACTGCTCCAACTGCTAACATTGCTAGAATGTTAGCCAAAATACTGAAAAGACAAGATGAGGCTATGAAAACACAATAATAGACCATCATTGCAATGATGTAAGCCTAAAAGCAGTCTATCCTAGGTAAGGTTCAAGCCATACTGAGCCAGATAGGGGTCCAGCTAGCTAATCATGCTTCTACCTCTTCCAACTCGAGGAAAGATCCTGTTATTAAAGATGTTATTATCTTACCTCTACAAACTAACCATGGAACCATAACCCCGACTACCCCTATTGTGGATCCTTTCCCAAAAAAGGCCCATGATCGTTCATTACTCAAGTCCATGGCTGAGAAATATGAGGAGATGCAAAAGACCCTTGATTCTTTCAAGAAGAAAGAAAATGTCATTGCTGTCAAGGCTCTGAGTCCATTTCCAAATGTTAAGCTCCCTACAATATTCCAGATGCTGATATTTGAAAAGTTTGATGGCACTTCTTGCCTTAACACTTACTTAAGGATCTATGATGGCACACTACACTCTTTGGGCATTGAAGGCAAGCTTATTACTCAACTTTTTCAAAAGTTGCTTAGTGGTGTATCTATGAATTGGTTTGAACAACTAGATGTTTCCAAGAAACAGACCTGGGAATCCATTTGTAATGAATTTGTAAAATAATATTCTTATAATAAAGAGATTGATGTTAAAAAAAGGGGTTTTTAAATGACAAAACAACTCCCAAAAGAAACTTTCTCCACTTTCATTACTAGATGGAGAAAGAAAGCCTCCCAAATGGTAAACAACCCAATAAACTTTGAACAATCGACATCATTATCAAGAACTTATTACCTGTGTATCGAGACAGACTGATGACATAGTATAGTCCTAATTTCATGGCCTTGGTAAATGTTGGCAGACACCTTGAAGATGGGGTTGATTCTGGCCTCGTTAAGGATGATACTCAGACCTCATCCTCCCATTTTTGAAAACTAATGGCAGTCAGAAAGAAGGCGAGGTCAATACAATCTCAGCTCACATGATTGGGAATATTATGAAATAATTGCTTTAGACTTTGACCAATACTGCAACCCCATGATTGGGAATATTATGAAACACATGGCCTACTTCCCTTGTCTGGGCCTTGGAAAAAATCAACAAGGAATCGGGTCCTTCAGTGACTTTAAATTCTCTACTCCTCCTTTTGGCCTTACCACTCAACTGATAATGAGATTGAAGAGGGAAAGGCCAAAACTAGATAAAGATCTGCAATATCCAAGTGAGGGGGAATAGTTGACATCCTCATGATGCCATATTTCAAGACTATGAATGAATACATTATAAAAGAGAGAGAGACAGTTCCTTACTGTGCTTTCCCTGAACCATGGATTTTCCCTGTGACTAGTATAAGAATTCCTAGTTTTGAGGTCTTATTTGATGTGAAGCTGACTTCTAAAGAATGTTCTCTGATTTACTCTTTGGATGATGACTATAAGCATTATATGGAAGCTAGCTTCTTTGGTGAAATAGCTATTATGACTGACAAAGAGGATAAAACTGACCTCTCCACTTTAACCAAGCTTGCACTGGGAAAGCTCAATAATTGGATTTATGAAACAAAAGTGGTTAAAGTTGAATATGAGACTGGGATCGAATTTGAATCTGAAAGTGATATTAACTTCTTCCTTAGTTTAAATCTGATGTAACTGGTCCATCAAGATTTAATTTTAAACATGATGTAAACGTGGACCTCTCCTCGATTTCAATCAATAAAACAACTAAGTTTTCTTACTATAACCATGTCTCTTTATTTTTTTTTGATGTTCCAATTGATGAATCTGACCTTAGTCAAACAGAAAAAGAGAATAAAATAATAAATGAAATAAAAGATGCAGTTAAAGACTCAATAAACACTAGCACTCATGATACACCCAAAAATACATACATTGCATATGCATGCTCAAACAAATAAAATAATGAGTCTGCCATCAAGAGATTCGAAGAATGCTTCACCTGGATGCCCAATGACATGACCGAACTCGATCCAAGCATCACCGTCCACAAAATTCCAATCCATCCATATTGCAAGCTTATAAAATAGAAGCTCAGTCACATGAAAATGACATGGTCTCTCCCTATCAAGGAAGAAGCATCCAAACAGCTCTCACATCACTTCATCAAGCCAATCAATTATTCTTCTTGGTTAGCTAACATCGTCCTAGTACCAAAGAAGGATGGGAAAGTTACAATGTGTGTGGACTATCGGGATCTAAATAAGTCATGCCTTAAGGATGATTTTTAACTACCCCTCATAGACCTTGTGATTGATGCATGAGTTGGTTGGGAATGGTTTCCTTAATCGATCTAGCTGTGGGATATAATCAAATTTTGGTTCATCCTCTAGATAAGGAAAAGACAACCTTTATCATGAAATGGGGTACTTATTGCTACAGAGTGATGCCATTCTAGTTAAAGAATGTCGGAGCCACCTATTAGAGAATGGAAACCAGAGTCCTCCATAATATGATGCATAAAGATGTGGAATTCTATGTCAATGATATGGTCATCAAAGGTGATACTATTGAACAACATCTAAAAGTATTAGAGAAGTTCTTCCATAGACTTCGACAGTATAATCTCAAACTTAATCCTAATAAGTGCATATTTAGAGCCTCATCTATAGTGTTCCTCGGATACATGGTTAGCAAGAAAGGGATTGAAGTTAATCCTACCAAGTCCAAAGCTATTCTTGAGATGCCGCCTCCAAAAAATGAAAAGGAGATAAGAGGCTTTCAAAGTCATCTCTAATACATCAGTTGGTTCATCCACCAATTGGCAGACACTTGTGGACCGATATTCAACCTACTTAAGAAAAATTCCTTTAAATAGTGGAACCAGGAATGTAAAAGGCCTTTAAGCAAATCAAGTAGTATCTTCTAAATCCGTCAGTCCTATAACCTCCTAAGCGAGGCTAACCATTACTACAATACTTGACAATCATTAATGAAGCCATGGGGCAATACTGGTATAAAATGCCCTCAAATTACACAAAGAGAATGCCATTTATTATTTGAGTAAGAGAATGCTGGCCCACGAGCTCAAATACAACTACATTGAGGAACTCTGCCCAGCTTTGGTATGGGTATGTTATAAACTCAGACACTATATGGGGGCATACTGTTAGGGTTGTATACCCTAGAGCTTGTACTTTATATATATATATATATATATATATATATATATATATATATATATATATATATATATATATATATTT
>CAOJBK010639507.1:0-16014 GCA_948294925.1 Codiaeum variegatum | reverse complement strand
ATGTCATGAGTGCCAGTGCTTATGTGCTCTTTAACTGCATCTTTTATTTCATTTATTTTGTTCTTTTTTTTCTATTTGATTGAGGTCAGATTCATCAATTGGAACATCAAAAGAAAATAAAGGGACATGCTCATAATAAGAAATTTTAGTATTCTTAGTAATTGAAATTGGAGAGAGGTCCACAGTTACATCAAGTTCATAATAAAAACCCAATGGAACTGTTACATTTACTTCAGACTCAGAGTCAGAAAAAGAAGAAGAGGACTCAGTCTCAGTACTGGACTCAGACTCAAACTCAATTTCTGATTCAGACTTAGTAGCTTCAGCAGGGCTTTCTTCAAAATGCTAGTTTTTGAGTTTCCTTATAGCAGACTTGATCAAGGCAGAGAGTTCAACTTTTTCCTCCTTGTTTGTTAGGACAAATATCTGACGAAAGATGCTGGCTTCCATGTTTTCCTTATAATCATTGCCCAGAAAGTATATGGGCTGGCAGTCTTCAGTGGTCAGCCTCACATCAGAGAATAAATCTAATATAGGAATTCAAATGCCAGTCAAAGGGAAAATCCATGGTTCAGGAAAATCACAGTAAGGAAATGTCTCTCCCTTTTTGATAAAATACCTATTCAGGGTTTTGAAATATAGCCTTAGGGGATAGTCAGCTTCACCCCCCTTACTAGATATAAGAGATTTTTCTCTTGCCTAAGCTTTTGCTTCCTCAATTTCTTCATCAGTAGTTTTGTAGCCTAAGCCAAATGGTGTGACGTAGGATGGATCTTCGACAAAAGAATTCATTCCTTGTTGGTTCTCACCCATGGCAGGAAAATAGGGCATGTGCTTCATGATATTTCCAATCATCGAGATGGATCGAAGTCCAAAAAGATTAGTTCTTTTAGATTATCAGCAACCTCAATAAATTGGAGAAATAAGAAACTAAATAAAGGATATCGGTTGATTTTCAAGATAGTGACCGTGTCTAGGACTTCAAATTTTCCAGATGTGTCAGTCTTAATAGTAACAATTCTGTTTTTCAGTGGGAACTTGACCCATTGTTGTAAAGTTGATGGCACAACCTTGGCTTGATGGATCTAAGGTCTTCCTAAAAGTAGATTAAAGCATGATGGCAAATCAATTACTTGAAATGGTATTTTGAAGTTTGTTGGGCCTATGGTGACTGTCAGAGTTGCCACCCCAAGAACTTCTCTTTTCTAATTGTCGTAAACCTATACAATTTTGGTTAGAAACCCCAAACAGTTTACTACTTTTAGCAGGCAAACATTGAGTGTAGACTCATTATCTAGTAAGGTCATTGGGACAATTTTATCCCTTATAATGATAGTGATATAAAGGGCTATCATTGTGAGGTCCCCAAGGCAAGATTTCATTATTAGAAAAAGAGATTAATGCCCCCTTTGTAGAACTAGTGATAGATACGACCAAAGTCTCTGGAGATATGTCAGGCGATGTCTGACACTAGCTTAATGCCTTATAAAGAGCTTGACGATGAGGGTAAGATGACATAAACAAGCTCCAGATAGAGATGTTAGTCTTGGTCCTTTTCAATTATTAAAGTATAGGATCCTCTTCAGGTTCAGGAATCCCTTTGTTCTGAGCCACAGGTCGGCTTACAGATGGAGTAGCAGCAGGTGCTTGTGTTACTCTCCCACTTCAAGTGATAGCATCTATTTCATATCCCAAGTTTCTTAGGTAGATGATGACACAACAATAATCATTGTGGATTGACCTTCTTAAGGAAGGATGACCAATCAGAATAGAGTATTTTAGGGTGAAAGACTTCCCTAAGGAAGGTAGGTCCTCTCCAGTGTAATGGAAATTACTCAAAGGCACAACATTAGTGATTAGGTGTGTTGAGTCCCCTTTATCAAACTCATTTAAGATTGCATTCACATTGTGCTCCAGCAAGGGTTTGTGCTAATGTTGGGAGTTGGCAGGAGGAGTTCATTTGCATCAATGAGATCTTGTATCTTATGCCTAAGGGACTTGCAATCATAAGTTTTGTGCCCCAGCCCTTGATGGTAGTCACACCTTTCAGACATGTTAAAGTTCTTTGGTAATGGATTAGGAATGGGCTCAAGCTCTAATGGTTGGAATCCTTTTCTAAGCATTCCTTTAAGAGAAAACTCAGTGTTAATCCCTTTAAATTGATGAACTTCCTCCGTTTGATCTATATAGGCTTACAGGCAGATATTTCATTGACCTCGCCTTCTTTTTAGTATAATTAGTCTTTTTGAAGGGGAGGATGAGGTCTAAGTTTCGTCCTTGATGAGCCCATATTCAACCCCATCTTTCAGCTGAGTGTCAACATTCATTAATGCTTTAAAATCAAGTAAGTACTATGTCATCAGTTTGTCTTGATACACATGTAACAAATTGTTGACTATAATGTCAATTTGTTCAGTATCTGTTGGTCTGTTTACCATTTGGGAGGCCTTTTTCCTCCATCTAGTAATGAAAGTAGAGAATGTTTTTTTGGGCAATTGCTTAGTTATTTCCAAGTCTCTTCATTTAATATCAATTTCATGATTATAGGAATATTATTTTACAAACTCATTACAAATTGACTCCAAGGTCATCTTCATAGAGTCATCTAATTAAATGAAATAGTTCAAAGCCACACCACTTAATGACTATAGAAAGAGCTAAGCAAGGAGCTCGTCTTCAATGCCAAAAGGGTGCATTGTGCCATAATAGATTCTCAGATGAGTGGAGGGGCAAGAAGTTCCATTAAACTTCTCAAAGTTTGGCATCTGGAACTTAGGTAGGAGCCTGGCATTGGGGAAGGGAGTGCCTTCACATCAATGATGTTTTCTTTCTTCTTCAGGCCTTCTCCATTTCGTTATATTTCTCAGCCATAGACTTGAGGAAGGGGTGATCTTGGGCCCCGTTTGGGAAAGGATTTGTAACAAGGGCAGTCAGAGTGTTATTTCCATGGTTTGATTGTGGATTCAAGATGGCTACTTCTTTAGTCAAAGGCTCTTTCCCCGAATTTGATGAGGTGGAAGTAGGGTTGGCATCTTGGACCTTGAATTGAGACATCATAGCTTGTACTTTACCTAGTATGGTATGCTTTTGGGCTTGCATCATTATAGTCAGAGTCTTTTGTGTTTTCATAGCCTCATCTTGCTTTCTCATTATTTCAGCAAGCATCCCAACAATGTCAGTAGGTGGAGCTAGTGGGTCTGAGGCAGTGGAATTAGAAGTATGGTTGCGAGTGTTGTTGTCTCTAGTATTGGACATGTTGACCATTGGAAAAGAGAAAAGGTGGGGTATCAATTTCTGAAAAAATAGGCCAATGGTAGGCAGGTTGGTAAAAAGTAAGGTGGGCTTTTTGAGAATTGTCTGGAATAGTTCATCCGGTCCAATTTCATTTTCATGTAGTGATGCATGCGTGCATGTATGCACGAATGAAAAAGGTTTCATGATGATAGTTATAATAAGAGTTTAGGGTATATGGGATGTAAGGTAAACTCTAATCATTACATGAAGACCAGGTGGTTTAAAGGTTCCCTAGAGACTAGAGGTGCAATATACCTAACCACATGTAAACCAAAGAAGTTCGCGTGGGTCCAACGGTTACGTGCAACCTTGTTACCCTAACCACAAGGATTGTAGGGTACACTTTAGAGTTGGATGATTTCACTATTGGCAAAGCAATCTCAAAGAGGGAAGCTCACTCGATGTTACTCTCTATTCGGGTTTTCCTAAGCTAAGGGAGCATGTGAAGTGATTCATGAAACCTACTTTCGTACAATCTTAAGCGAAAAAATACTTTTATCAAAAAATAATCCACTTAATTTTGGGTCAATTTTCAAACATCCCCAGTGGAGTCACTAGCTGTGAGGGTCCGTCCGAATCCCGTAAGATTTCTCAGCGCGCCTTCAAGTTTATGGTTTTAGGAAACTGACCACGTGGGGTCAGATTGCACATGGCATTGTGGTTGTGGCTAGGTCCCACATTTGTACACTTCATATGTATCTATAGGTGTGCACATGTAATGTGATTAAAGTTGCCACTTAATCTTTAACAAAAAATGGTTTTCCTTAGGTGATTAAGAAACCACTTTGTAAAACTCCATTTTAAAGGAAAATGTGATTATTTTACACAATTTAGAAAAGGCTAGCCCTCGAACCATAGTTGGAATTGGGGATTCATGATTTGATAAAAAATATTTAGAAAAAGATTTTCCATTTCTAAACAAGTTTTGGCTTAATAAAATGTATGATTTTGGTTAAAAACTAATTTTCATGTATGCATGACATATCACGTGATGCATGAACATTTATTAACATGGCAATTCATGATGTATGAACATGGTATAATATGCATGCTAGAAATTATAAGGAAAGCGATAAAAGCAGAATAGGAAACAGGGGTCATCTCTCTAGCCAACTGTGGGTTTTAGAGAAAGCACATATCCCTAAAGAAAGCGATAAAAATAATTACATCAAAAAAATAATATAATAATAAATGATCCTTTCTCTAGTTCAAATGAATTTGAAAAAGCACACATTTCCCAATATAGGTACAAATCCAATGGCAAATAGTACAAATACTTACAGCAACAAAAGTCACAAGTAATGCATAAAATAAAATAAAAATAAAAATAAAAATAAAAAGATAGAAATAAAATAAATAAAGAAAAATGAAAAGAAATGATTAAAAATAATTTTGGAGTTGAACCCGTTAAAAGGCTTGTCGGCGTATCTCGTGGAATGGGAATCAAATCTCATGTCGTTCTCCCTTCTCACAAAGGGTGTGGCTGTTTCTAAAAAATAGTGGGTGGTAGTTTGGTTGGTTCAGAAGCTAATTTGTTTTATTTAGTAAAACAATTAATTGAAAAAGTCATTAATCAATTTTAGGTTTTGATTAATGAAAATGATTTTGATAAATGTGATTTGCTTAAGTTCATTTTAGGGCTTTAATTTAATTCATTTCAGAAAAAATGAAATTTTGATAAAAATGCCTTATTTGAGATTAAAGGGCTTAGTTCAGAACTGAAAGAAATCGAAATACTATACAGTATTTACCTTTGCCTTTCGAGATTTTACAACTGATTTCTCAGAAGGCTTGATGAGCCCATACCTTGTCTTCGTTGTGCTCAGAGATGACTAATGAATGTCTGCTTGGACTAGACTTGTAAAAATTAAATTGTCTAACTTATCGGAAAATGAACGTCTTTGGAGAAATTTGAGTGTTTTGGGTGTTTTTGGATCGATTTAGTACAAATTTTGGTGTCTGGAAAGGTGTGAATGTTTTGGAGCATTTGGAAATAGTTGGAAAAGTCCTCGAAAACTTACCATGAGGGTCGTATTTATAGAAAAATCGAGTCAAAAAATCCATGAAAATCAAAACGCGTACGTTTGAACCAAACACTTACATTTAGAACCAAACTATGTGTGTTTGGCACATTTGGGCTTGATTTTTTGGGCTCGGTTGATCTGTTTCGATTCGATTTTTTGGGTCTTTTTGAGGTCCAATTTGAGCACGGTTTAAACTGTTGGACTCGTATTAATAGTTCGGATTTAATAGTGCTAAAATTAGAGTTCACACCTAAGTAACTTCATTAATGACACTCCATTTTAGGTTCTATTTTCACCAAATTTAGTCTTTCAATTTTGGAAACTTCATGAGCACTTTATTACAAACTTAATACCAAATTTTATTAAATTTTTGGGTGGATTTATGCTCCATATTTAGACTTGGATAGTTGGCCTAATTTACACAGTCTTAATATCGACATCGGTGATTCGATTGGATTTATTCATCAAATGGGTTCCTAAACCTCATAAAATTCTAGTCCTTCATTTATGCCTCAAATTTCATTATTTAAGTATTTGAAACACTCCAAGTTAATAGGTAATTTTTAAAGAATTTTCTAACTTAAACTCATACTAATATAGTTTTAAAGATAGGTTTTGCATTAACTTTAGAAAATCACATCTCCTAAGTCTTAAGTTTAAATAACCTAAAATTTTAGGTGGACCTTTATTATTATTATTTTAAATGATTCTTGTAAAATTTCAGAATAAAATTCCACTTAAAACTCCTGAAATCCCTTCATGAGTCCTGACTGCACAAATTTTGTACCTATGCAGATTGTTTTGTTAAAAACACTGAAACCACAATATCAAACCACTAAGAACCATAATTTTCTTTATTTTGATGCTTTATTAACATTATAAAGTATCTAAAATAATTTTCTCATAATTTATTTTCAGGTATAATAACAAGAACTAAGGTCAAACTTTTTTACCTCATTAGAAAGCCTTAGGACAACTTCAATCATCAAGTCCCAGAGGCTTGGATTTCAGGTCCTAAAATCAACATGTATATCAAGATCTTTAGGTATTACATACCCTCTAAAATTCCAACAATAATCTAAAATTCTTAAGTGAAAAATCCTTACCCTTTTAGGTTCCTTCTTTGCTAGTTTTGTTTAGATGAAGAAATGGTGATGTTTGGTGAGAGTTTTATGTAGTTTTGTTAGGTTTGATGGTGGTTGCCATTGTGGGGAGCTTAAGCATGATAATAACATTGTTGAAAAAAAGGATTTGTTCAAACTTGGTGAAATATGAGAATATGAGATTTTTCTTTGCCTTTTGACCATATATTAATTTTTTTGCAGCTTAAATTTTTCATATTATTTATTTATTTGATTTAATTAAGTGTATTTAAGATTATTTAATATTAGGTAGCTTTTGCCTAAGTTTTTTAACTTTAGGTCATTTAATTATGATGTAATTCTTATTTAGACAACTTAAATCATACATTCATTCTAATATGTTCCTCGTGTGTGTTTCAAAATTTTGGATTTAATTGTGAATTTAAATTATATTTAATGTACTTATATTAGGGTTTCATGTTTGAATTTTGGTTCAATTAGTTTTTATATCAAGTTGATCAGATCGTGTTTGTTTCACATGAGCATTGGGGATTTTTGGTTTAATATGCTTGCCCTTATATCTTACTTGAATTTTCATATTTTCATTGGGGATTCATAGTTTTTTTTTAGATGTTGCAGCTGGCTCTATGATATACGTGACCTATGCGTAGGCCTAGGGTCTAAATTTTTTAAAAATTAATTTTTAATATTTTATTTATAGAAAAAACTTTTATACTGGCACAACTTCTTATATTTACTTTATTCTCTCATTTTTTTTCTATTACTCAATCAAAAAAATTATCAAGTATTTTTTAAACTCAGAATTTACACTCATCACTTTTATTTTTCATTCTATTAAATTTAGCTATAATTATTGGTAATGTTGTCTATTAAAAAAAAGAACTATTTCTAATGCTTGCGGTGAGGCTTGTATTATAAGCATTAGAATTGCCCCTTCTCCCCCAACTATTTCACATTTGTTTTTTTGCGAACAATAGCCTCGTTTTCACTAGAGCTAATCCAAAAGAAACTCATGAGTTGAAGCGCATGATGTTTTATGAGGTGGCTTCCAGTCAATTAGTAAACCCTAATAAGTCATCTAATTTTTTTGCTTCTACATTCTCAAGTAATAGACAACTTGTTTATATCAATCATTTTGGGATTGGGAGTTCATATTTCTCTAGACAATATTTAGGCTCGCCTTCTGTCATTGGATGTTTTAAATGTCATGTCTTTGCTCATCTAAAAGATACGTTCTAGGGGAAAATGTCAACTTAGAAAGGGTGACTCTTGTCAATGGGAGATCAGGGTGCTATGGTTAAGGTTGTAATGCAAGCTCTTCCAGTATTTACTATGAGCATTTACCAAATCCTAGTATCTATAGTTGATGAATTGAAAAAGCTTATGAACTCATTCTAGTGGGGAGCGGTGAAAGGTAGTAGAAATGGTATTCGTTGGGCTTCATAGGAAAAATTATGTGTTATTAAGGTGAATGGTGGCATGGGTTTCGAAAATCTTATCCAGTTTAATCTTGCCATGCTTGCGAAACAAGTTTGGAGTCTTTTAGTTAATGAACATACTATTTTTTGCATAATTTTATATATTTTTTCCTAACATTTGAGTCCATTTTTAATCAAAAAATTACATTTAATGTGTTTTTTAAGTTTTTTTTAGAGAAATTTAGGAATTCATGCAAAAACAGAGTTATTTGATCGAGAGATGGAGTTACTAAGCGAGTGGAATTACTTGGAGCTAGATTTGAAGTGTTTTTGGAGAGTTTTGGAGCATTTTTATATGGAATGCAGATCCACCATGGGGTCGTGTGGCAACCCGTACACTTTTCTATGAAGAATTGAGCTTGAAATCGAGAGAAACAGTAAATAGCACGGGGTAATGCACGGGCTGTGCGTCTCAACGAAAATCTGACAGCTTTGACACTTTTTAGTATTTTAGCATAACTTAATCTAAAAATGTCCGATTGAGGTTATTAAAGTACTGTTGGAAAGGTAAGAGAAATATCTACAACTTTTATGAAGAATAAAAAGTCTAAATATGATGTTTTCTAGCCTTAAATTGTCCCACAATTCAGATATTTTTACTAGTACAATTTTTAGTACAAGTTTTTGAGTTATTTATTTCCTTTTTTTTAATTAGAATTCTTATCCAAATCAATTTAGAAACTTTTAGGATATTTTAAGAGGTTTCCTACTCAAATTTTTACTCTAGCCCTCAAGGTTACACTATAGAGATTAGAGATTAGAAAGGGGAAAGAGGATTTTGATTAACTTTGAGAGATTTGTTTTCATTGTTTTCTTTAGTTTTTCATCAATTTAGTTCTTGTTAAAGATTGAATTTGAATTTCTCCAAGGAGATTGGGTTTTTATACTTTTAATTGAGGTTTATTCTGAACTTAATTGCTTTAATTCTAGTTTTTTTTTTGTATTAAGAATTATAGCATGATTTCTCCTAGAATTATAGTGAAATTGTTGAGTTCTAAACTAGTCATGACTAAATTCATTTTTGTCTAGAGATTGAAGCATGAAATAGTATTAATATGATTAATTATTGTGAGTTTCATTATTAGGTTTAACCTTTGCTTGATTGAATTGATTTAATGACTATAGACAATTGCTTAAACATCGATTAGTTCAAGTTAGGGTTTGGATGATAGAGCGAGAATAGAAGTCTAAACTTAGAATTTTTCAATTGAGATTCTAAAATGAATTGGATTTATAAATTTTAGTCTTAAATCCTTTGATTTTCTCTAGATTACATTTATGAATGCGATAGCTAGATTAGGGTAAGCTATAGTTGAATGATTGTATTGAACATTGGAATGTTAAACCTAAGTAATAGAATTAATAGTTTAAAATCATAAAGGATAGACTATAGATTGTCAATTTCTCTAGACATTGTTCATTTCATTGCATTCTCATATTCATTGTTTACTTGCTTTTTAATTTAATTCTTTATTTACTTTTCAATCAAAACTAAATCTTCTTTTACTTTTAATTGCAATTTAAGAAACAAATTAATAAATCTTAACAAACCATAATAATCAGTCCTTGAGAGTATGACCTTGGGTTCTTATCCTGTGCTACGATAGCTTGAATACTTGTGGTCACTATTTGTTAGTATATTTTGAGGCAAACACATACGTTGATTACTAGGTGCCTAAAGGAAAAATATTATCCCCAGACTAGTATTTTGCCAATGTCCCACCTACGACAAGCTATATATGGAAAAGTATTCATTTTGCTATCCCATTATTAACAAGTGGTCTAATTTGGATGTTGGTAATGGTTATTCCATATCAGTATGGAATGACAGGTGACTGCCTCAACCATCTTCTTTCAAAATCGTTATGCCTCAACCTTCCTTTAAATTCAATAATTACTACAATTGCATAATTTATTGATGGTGACTCATGGAATGTGGCTCTGATTAATCAAATTTTTTTGCCTAAGGATGTTGCACTAATTCCCCATATTCCTTTATCCTCAAGTGAGATGGATGATATGGAGGGGTATTATTACAAAAAAAATGGTCAATTCACTATTAGTTCTGGCTACTGGGTGTCAATGTCAGCTGTGAATAAAAATTGGGCATCAACCTCTGATTCTACTTCTCTTTAGGTCAAATTATGGAATTTTAAAGTCCTTGAAAGGCAAAAACTTATAATTTGGTGTGTTTGCAAAAATTTTCTGCCTACCTTTGATAATCTTCTCAAAAGAAATGTTCAAATTAATGGCCAATGCCTGATGTGTAAAATTTAGCCTGAGTCAGCTCTTCATTTATTTCCTAACTGCAAGTTAGCAAAGAAGGTGTGGACTTTGTTCAGCTTTAATTATAAACTGAATGTTCTTGTGGTTTCTTTTCTTGAGTGGCTGCAACTTTTAATGGATGATTTTTTTGAGGAGCAGCTAGCTTTCTTTACTATAGTGATTGATAATTTATGGTGGAGTCAAAATAGAAGGGTATGGGGTGGAGTAACGATAAAATATGAGGATATTACTCTGTTAGTATGGTTAATGTTTAGAATTTATGGTCTGCGAATGAGGCTGAAAGGGAACAACGATAGTGTTTTAATGTAGTGGATAGAACTTCTTTGATTAGGAAATGGCAGAAACCGGCTAGAGGTTTTATGAATCTAAATGTTGATGCAGGGTGTAAACCTCATTTGAATGCAACTGGTATGGGAGCAATTCTACAAAATGATTCAAACCTTGTTATAGTAGCAATGGCAGCTCCTTTCCAACCTCAACACTCACTATTTTAGTTGGAGCTCACGGTAATTCGAGAGGCACTCTCTTGGGGAAAAGAATTTGCCAATGCCAATATCATTATAGAGACATATTACTTACAAAAAGTAAGCATAATTAATAGTCTCTATGAGTATGCAACTCATGAAGTTTTTTAGATAGAGATATTCAATCTCTCATGGGAAGTAATGTTTCAATTCATCATAACTCTAGAATAGCTAATGCAGTAACCCATGCTATAGTTCAAGAAGCTTGTGTTTATCTTAGTAGAGTTGTGTGGGTTGATACTTTACCCACTTTTGCTTTTTTTTTGAACTTAAAATAGCTGCTTATATTAAATTATCAGCAAGAACCACATCATACTAGAAATTAGGAGTTCTCTCGAGCCACTCTACAGGACCTGACAAGGAACAAGCGACCCTTACAACAACATGGGTTGCATTGTTCACAGATCTACCCACTTTTGCTTTTGATATTCATGTAAAAAATCTTTTAGTATTTTGATTAATGAAGCTCTATTTTTATGATTATACTATTTATATTTATGGAGCATTAAATTTAATTATGTATTACTTGATTTTATTTGTTACGTCACATGTGATTATGATTATGATTATGGATTTCATTTAGTTTTTTTTTTTTTGAGTTTTTCAATATAATATTGAGATATTTAGATTTTTTTCTTATTAGGTACTTGAGTACCCTATTAGTTTGAATAAGTTGAATCTAAATATTAAGTTTTCCTTACTTCATCATTAATAATATTGACTTTTATTTTTTTAAAAAGAAGTTATTTGATTATAATCTATTTGTATTTAAAGAATTCATTATTATAATGCATTTTGAATTTATTAAACATTTAAGATTTTAAATTATTAAAAAAATATTTATATAGAAGATCTCATATTTTATACTTGTGTAGGACCTCTGATCTTTATACTTAAGTTAAAAGATTTCACAAATGAGAGAAAGTACAACAGTCAATTCAATGTAATTAGGTTTAAATCTGACACTTTTTTTTGTTGAATAATGCCAACCAATGTCTTAAAAATCAGACCGTACTGACTGATCAGACCTGTTAAATTGGGAACTAGATCTTGATCCGGTTTTACTTTGAAAAAAAAAATCGGCTGTTAGATGAATAGGGAAAAAATGGTTAGACTGGCCAAAAAACTCGGACTGGGTCAAAGTAAAACTATATCATTTTTGGGCTAAAAACTTGAAAAAAGAAATTGAAGCAGATCGAATGGAACCCTAAACGCAAATTATACTTAAATATTTTTGATCCTCTCGCTAAATCTTTGTTTTCTTCTTCCCTTTTCTCATTAAGTTGTTTATCCAGACATCACATTCTTCATTAAATCATCTAAATTTCTGAAAGAAAGGAAAAAAAAAAAGTTCTAGAAAAAGATATATATATATATATATATAATTTCATCAATAATTGAAAGGTTCATGAGCTCTAAACAAGCTTCAACTATGATTCAATAGACTTTGTTCTTCTCAACAGGAAAATTCTCTCATGCAATGAAATTACAGAAGAAGAGAGAAAATTCAATACCAAATCAAATAGAGAGGATATATACAATAAACACTTAAAAGAAAAGCTAAAAGGAAAAGGGAAAATAGAACATTTAAGGCCTTGTTTAGTTGTGGAAAATAAGCTTTGTTTTCTAAAAAATTATTCTAAGAAAATTAGGAGATAGAATTTAGTGTTTACTTGTAAAAAGTTTCCAAATAAGAAAATAGAATTCTATTTTTCCAAATTATCTAAATAAAGCTATTTGTGGAAAATAATTTTGAGAGGTTTTTCAAATTTCCTTTGTACATAACAAATTGGAAAACACGCTGCTATTGTATTTGAATCCAAATATTAGCAGCCGTTTTTTTTTAAATTTATGTTTGATGGGTTATATAATAATTTTCCTTTTAAAAATCAATTATCTTTGTTTTATTATTTATTTTTATGGATATAAGTACTACACTGATTTCATATGTTGATTTTCATATAAAATATTTTTTATATAAATATGTAAGATATATAATTACTTTTGCTTTACAATCCTTTTTATTCTTTCATATATATATATATATATATATATATATATCCCTTATTTTTTATATATAAATAAAAGCTATATACACCCATTATTTTATATGCAAACTAATTAATTTTATATGACTATTTCAAATAATCCACCTATGTATTTCATCTAATTATTTTAAAACCTTATTTTTAATAATTATTTTCCCATAGTATATTTTCATAATTTTTAATATTATTAAATGATTTTTTTAATTTTATTTTTAAAATGCATCTATAAATAAAAAATATTATAAATCATCATAGTAAGATTTTAGATTATATTCATGATAATAAGTAACAAAGATCATTAAATTTCACAATATTTTAATTTTGTCTTTGAAATATATGTTTAAATGAAAAAAAAACCATATTATAAATTTTTTAACATTTTTCTATCTAATAATTATTATTTAATAAAAATAATATTCTATATTATAAGAAAATGGGCTTACCTTTCTCGGCTGAGAAAGTAGAAAATGGAAAACTAAGAAAATGAAAATTAAGGAAAATTGAGTAAAAAGAAAAGAAAATTAGAAAATGAAAACAGTACATGTTTCTTTAATTAAACAAGGCCTAAGAGTTTATCAGATTTGGAATTTAACAAGGTGAACGTAGAGAGAATTTGAGTTTTGTGTTTTCTTAAAGAAGAGAAAAGATTCTGGAAAAAAAAAAATAAAAGAGTTTTTTATATATTTAAATGAAGAGTTATCATTTTGAGGCTTTATCTTTTTAAAGTATTTTTTTTTTATAAATGACATAAATGGGTTGGTTTAGATGAAGCCACATTTTTATCTTCTCAAAGTATAGAATTTTTTTTTATATAAGAATTGAAGTTTTTGTCCCAAAAGGTAAGAGAAACATCGCCAAATGCTATTTGGGATTAAAAAAAATATGTTGCGGATTAACTTGATTCGACAAAAACAAGAAAACGTCACCTAAGAACCAATTATTGGGGATGAATAAAAATGTCACAGATTACTGAAGAAAACGTCCCAAATTCGCCCAAAAATGTTTGACCTCCAAGCATTTCTATAGTTTTTGGGACGTTTTGAAACGTCGCCAATTCAAACGCTCATTTAGGGACTTTTTTCAAAAATGTCACTTTAGCTATTTTGAGACTTTTCAAAACATCGTTGAAGTCTTCAAATATCTATGTTGTACCTTATGTGGGATGCTTTGAAACATTTTAATATATTTAGGAGTTGAAAATTAGAAATACCAAATTTCGTCCCAAAAAAGTATTTTTTATAGTTTTATATTCATTTTTATTTCATTTATTTAATTTCTTAAAATTCATTTATTATTTTCACTATCACGTAAATACATAGATGAAAATTTTGCTCTAATTAACATTTTATTAAGTAAACTAAATATAGAATATTCAATAATAAAAACACAAGTCAGATTGTTACCACTGAACAGAACATCACTACTGTTGTTAATAGAAGCACATTGATCTCTAAAAAAGACAAGCTAGATCATTTATGCTTATAACAAAAATATAAGCAACTACCGACAAAGTATTTCAATAGTCTATATAAAAAGGCAAGAAATCTATATCTCTAATCTTTTGAAAACTTTGTCAAAGTCCTTGAAAAGACAGTCCAGATCTCCAAACCTAGTATATTATAAAAATAACATAATAAACAAGTCAAATAAGATAATAAACAACTGATAATGCCCTAGTATATATGACAAATTAACAGAAAGCAAATTAAAAGACCAAACATAAAAAACTAAAGAGAACCCAAAGTTCAAAATCATCAACTGAAAAGTAAAGTCATGTAAGTATTGAGTTTGTAATTGATGTTCAAGATTGCCCCGAGTGGAAATGACAAATGCATAAAGTTGACCTTAATTAACTTGGGATTAAGACTTTGTTGAATTGAGTTGAGTTAAACATAACCTATTTATTTCTTTAAAAAAGCTTAACCTATATCAATTTGTTAAGTTTCATAATTGTATAGATATATTAGAAAGGTTAAGTCATGATTGCAATATTTATTAAATTATAAGGCAAGAAAAATGGTTTGGTTTGCTTAATTAGATATTTGCTTAATATTCACTGACCTTGTGCCCGAGGAGGCATGAGCATAAGTCCTATTTTAGCATAACAAGTTAACTAATACAAGGCACATAGTATTGCCAAATGATGACAAATACTACTATACTAGCCGCAATATAACTAGAGTAAACCTTAAGAGATAATATTAACTTTCAACACATTTTCACATACTTAAGGCCAACCTTGTCAAAGAAGAATTAAGAACAAAATGTTGAACTAATTCCCCCCTCATAAGGCATAAAATTTTAGCAAACTACAATTCATTAGCAGACAGAATACGAATTAGGAACTTGAAACAAAGTATTTCCTCAAAAGCTAGATGATAATTGATACAAAAGCTAAATTGCAAACATAACTTTATAAATAATTGCAGCAAGATTTCTAGCAAGTGTATCTTTATAGATATATTTTCCTAGAAAATATCTTTTTGCAGTGTACCACCAGCTACTAGGGGTGGGCGTCGATCGGGTCGGTTCGGTTCGGCTAAAAAAACGTATGAACCAACCAAACCATTGTATTAAAAAAATCTAACCAAACCAAACCATTTAAATTTAAAATTTGAATTTTTTAACCATTTTTTTGTTCGGGTGATCGGTTAAACCGTTCAGGTCATTCGGATATGGGCCTTATGGGCCAGACCTAAATAATTTGAGGCCCAAATAATTTATAAACAAAAAAAATATTATAAATCATAATTTTTTTAACATATTGTATTACTTTTTATTATTAAGATTATTAAATACTTAAAAAAATATAAATTAAATACAAAATATAAAGTAAAAAAATAATTACAGTCATCCAAAATGAATAATGACTTCAAAATATATCTAAGTTTCTAAGTTCTAACTATAGATTACAAATCATAGGAACCTGGCTGCAATTTGAAATCTGTAGTTGAAGGCAAAAAAATTAAATACTAACTTAAGCCTCCAGACTGCAATATATTAAAAAAATGCAGCGCAAAGTAATCTCTTCCTTTATCAAAAGAAAATAAGTTAGTATTATAATATGTAAAATAGAAAAAAATTAATTAAAAAATAGCCCGTTTAATGCAAACAGTTGGGCTCAGATGCTATTGTCTCAACATGAAGAATGTAATTAAATTGTTTTGGCTGCATCATCACTGAATAAGTCGGTGTTATGCCGCCATAAAACAATTCAATACATTGAAATAAAGTCAGAGATAGAAGCCTCATCATAG
>CAOJBK010639477.1:0-11982 GCA_948294925.1 Codiaeum variegatum | reverse complement strand
TTTGTGTGATTTTATGTCAGAAAATCTGAGGGGTCCAATTTTTATGAGTTAAAGAGAATTCAGAATGTCAGAAAATCTTAGGGGTCCAATTTCCCATAAGTAAAATTGTTATTTTCACCATTAATTTATAAATTTTTTTCCATCCCATGATTTGTGCTCTGCCCTTTATACGTAAATTATATTATTACACTAGAACTACAAACCTCTTATAAATCAAACGGCTGTGATTTTAGCAAAATTTCCATGATATTTTAATGGGACCCGCCTTCACTATCAAAGGGTGTTGGTCATCTTCCTCTTTCAGTAAGTTATGTATGATGGTGCTTCACTAAGTATGGAAAAAATTGGAGTTATAAAAAAAAAAGGCTCAATCAGTGTGTGTTCTTATAAATTCGAAGGCATTAATTAAAACATGAAACGTCTTAAACTATTGTATTTTAGTTAATTGTTTGGGTGAGTAACTCTTTTCCATCAATAACATGAGAAGACTCTATTTAGTCAGACATTTTAGGGTCCAATATGATCTAGCTGACTTATCAATTAATGCTACCTTTTAAATACACCAAAATCATGTATGCATATTTATTTCTAATTGTCATTATTATTATTGTTATTATTATTAGTCGGTCAAATTTATAGTTAACGCATAAGAAGTTATGCGAAAAAAAAGAGAGAAGTTCTGAAGTTCGATGAAAATCCTCTTAAAAAAAAGATTTTAATACCTAAGTTATATTTTGTTATTACATGAGGTGTTTGAATAGGTCTTACCTGTGAGAAGTACTTTTAAACCCATATTACATGCAGATCAATCTCCATTTGAATCGAATTAATGGTTAAAGTGTTAATAAAAAGAGTTACTCTATGCATGAGAGAGAATCGAGAATTGAATATCTGACTCACTTAATGGATGAGAGCGCTGAAACCACTCATACCAACCCAAATTGATTTACACTTAAGACATTATATGATAAAGAGAATATAAACTAAAAAGAGAGAATGAAAGGGAATGATTCCTTAGTTTTATCTTAACTCACCTATATATGGAGAGAAATGATAATCTTTATGTGTTCTCCGATTAGATAAGGATAAAAGAAATTTATGTTCTCTTAATAGATGAGGATAAAGAAATTTATGAACCAACATTATTTCACAAATCAACAAAAATACTAATTGTACAATTACAAAAGATCACACTTATATAAGGGATTTCAGCAGCATAGTTGGACTAGCAACACAACTAGACAAATATTTAGTAAAGTAGAATTTTAAAAATACGCCTTATCTTTGCCAAGTAATACACACTATACATTTACTAATTAGACTAGGATTCTAAGTGAGACAACTTATTATCACCCATCAACCGCTAGAGAATCAGGTTTGAGTTGATGAACAACTTAATACATGCAATACACATACTACTTACATTAGGATTCTAACTTATACAATTTATTCGGATCACTAGAGCAAATTTTCACTCCTCTATTATCATTATTTTTATTATTATTGTTTGACAAGCGAGAAAAAAAAATGCTCAAGTGACCCAAATAAGTTGTGTAACTTAGAATCCCAATGTAATTAGTATGTGTATTGTCTAGTAGTAGTAATAATAATGATAATTTACCATTAAAAAAAAGTAATAATATTATTATTTAAAATTTTATACAATTCATTATTTAATTATTTTTGTTTGTACATAATTTTAATAATTAAAACGAAAGTTAAGTCTCACCTATATCTTTTCAGTACTTCATTCGTTAATTATTTTCGCTCTTGTGAAATTTGGGTGTTAATTGTCTATTCTCCTGATGCATGTGGAAGGCGTTTGGTGTTTCTTTCATCTCTTTTGAATTTTTCGATAAGGTTTGAGTTTTAGTGCATGTCTTTGTTCGGTCTCAGTATGGTCATTATTGTAGAATATTTTGCATGAGAGTTATAGCTTTGGTTTCGCCAATGGTTGAGATTTTTTGTAGATCATGGAATTGTCTTTTAACACTCCACTTATTTGTATTATTTACTAGAATAGATAGTCTTAATTATCCCTTTTACAGTGCTATGGTTGTTGAATTTTTGCATTATTAGAAATTTTTACCTATTGATTGTTAATTTCTTTTGTTTTGTTCTAAGTTTGACGCAGGAAAGAATGTAAAGAAAATCACACAGAAGTATAAAACGACTGAAAATTGAAGTATCTCTGAATTAAGTCTAATCTGTCTTAAAAGGTCACTAATAACACATATTTATAGTAGAAAAAATCACAATCTTAAACAATAAAGGAAACCTAAAGAAAACCTAAAAAAATGTTACTTGCCGAAGAAGCAAAAACTGAAAAACACTAATTTGGAGGCCGAAACGATGAAATTTGGCCGAAATCCGATGGTCCTCACAGCAAAGCTGTGACTTTGACTCGCAGACCCGTTTACGATAAGAAACCTCACAAAAATCATCACAATCCGACACTTCAAACTTTTGGCCGCAAAATTGACGAACGGGCCTAAACGCTGAATTGGGCCTCCGCTACTTCATCCGCATCAAAGTTATATCCTAAGTAACAAGGCCGGAGTTCGATCAGGGTTGCTTATATCAGTGAGGCTCTCTTTGGTTAGAGTCATGTTGTATTGGCTTCAGAGAAATGGTAATTGTCTAGTCTTATTGGTTCAAAAATTTGTGTTTAGAAAACAATTATCATTATATAGAGTTCATTGGATTTTAATCTTAACAGGATTTCTCGGATATGCTTATTTGGTAGATCAATAGGTCTAGTTGTGTCTTAGCCTCATTTCCTTAGTTGTTGTGGTTTTGACTATGTGCAAGGTTTTCCTAAAGTCCATGTTGAGTTTGTGGTTGGCTTCGATTTGGCTGCTTGATTATGTTGTTTGTTGCATATTAGACGTCTCTTCGTCTGTTTCACTTTGGCAATGGATTTTTCTCTCTCAATCGGTGTATGGTATTAGTGTTCCGTCTTATATTAAATTCTATATTTGGTTGCACAAGTTTATGCGTTTCGGTCTATTGCCTTCGTTTTTTAGTTGTATTCGGTTTTGGGATTTTTTTCAAGTATATTTTAGATGTTTTATAATTTATTAAATGTATAATTTTCTTTTTTTAAAAAAAAATCTTGCATCCAATCAATTATTTTACAAAATTAATTGAAAATGTGTTAAGAAATTGATTGAATAAACATAAATTTTTAAGTTTATGATTTCAATCAGTTATATCACGACTATATTTATTACCATCTTTAGCCGTTTCGTAAAGAAACTAATGGAAAGATACAAAATAAAATAATAAATGGACTAAACTGTTAAAAAAAAGATTAAATTATTGATTTCATCAAATATAAAAATTAAAGTATTAATTTAATAAAAATTTAGAGATTAAATAATAATTTATCTTTAAAAAAAATTCTCTATTTAAAATTTGAAGAATATTTTGGAACATTTCAAGAAATTTTAAAGAATATTTCATTTTGTTAAATTTAATATAATATATTGAAATATTTTAGAAGATTTAAATGAAAGGACTTAGATGCTTATATTTTTCTAATTATAATGACTATTTTGTAAGTTTGGAAAAATAGAATGGTCAAAGTATTAATTTAGTCATTTATAAAAGAAAAATACAAAACAAAAAAAAAAATTGTGTGAAAAAAGAAGGTGGTTAGTTATTGACAATTTGACATAAATAAGAAGCAGACGAAGTAAAAAAGAAACAAGAATGGAAAATGACACGTGAGGGCCACACGAGCACATGGAGCTTTATTAGATCCTTTCGGTCTGTAAATCCTATTTCGGTTTATCAGGGAAATGGCAGGCTTTTTCAAGTTTATAGAGAGAGATGGCTGGTGCAAGTTTGATTGAAATTTATTTGGTTAAAAAAATGGGATCAGACTCCACACATCAGCAAAAGCATCTCTAAACTACAGTACGATTTTACTGCCAAAAATGCTCTCGTTGGCTTTTGCCGTCCAAAAGTCTTTACCCACGTTATATATTTATTTCTCTACTAAAATATAAAAAAAATTACGAATATTAATTGAAATATTCTCCACCTACTCTAACGATTGTTGGAAATATATAAGATTACTATGAGTTGTAACTATAAAAATTACAGTAATAAAAAGTTAAATTCTATAATTAAAAATCAATTATAGAAAATTATAATAATTCAAATTATAAAACAATAGAAAGTTGAGATTATAATTGAAAT
The DNA here is from genome assembly GCA_948294925.1 of Codiaeum variegatum. Lineage (NCBI taxonomy): Eukaryota > Viridiplantae > Streptophyta > Magnoliopsida > Malpighiales > Euphorbiaceae > Codiaeum > Codiaeum variegatum. Next base: position 7,776 of record CAOJBK010639477.1, on the reverse strand, counting down.
TATAATAAAATAATTCTAAATAGATTATTACAAAATCATAACAGAAAGATGAACAAATCAAAAAAATAATGAAAGAAATATAAGCAATTATTTAAAAGAAATTGAAACAAATTAAATTTCCATATCAGTCCAAAATTTAAACAGAAAATTTGTTAGTTTATCCATTACAATTAACAAAAAATAATTGAAAAATAAACTGTTAAAAATTTAATTACATAAGCATAAAATAGAATAAATTTTAAATATAAAATAAATAGAGAAAGGAAACTCGAGATATGAAAGAATCAGTTTTCTTAAAATAGATTCACCATCTACTATTGTTGTAGGTTGGTCAGTATTTGTTTCCCATGATACAACGAGTATTGATTTTTTTGCTCTGTAATAGCAAGAAATCCCTTTCGAACTTTGCAACGTATGAACGCTGACAGATATTATTTTGAACGAAAAATAAGTGAAAAAAAATAAGTGATTTTTTGTGATTTTGATGTGTTCATTTTCTGAATTGGAGGAAAACCACCTATTTAAATTAAAATATAATTTAATTTCTAATAACTCCCAGAACTGTCTCATTAAGACAAGAGTACAAATTTAATATGAAATTTAAGTTCTGTAACTGGCTAAACAATAAGGCGCACAACCTAAAATATCATGCCAATAGGCCCGTTCAAGTCATCTTCCAGGTCGTGCGGCCTGTACGAAGTTTGCATTTTCAATCTAGTAAGGCGCACAGGCCAAGGCTCATCTGCACGGTCCCGTGCGACCACTCTTTCAACTTGTGCAGATTTCCAAAATTAGTTTAGAGATCCGCACGACCCAAAACCATATCAGCACGGGCCCGTGCAAATCACCTTTCAGGCCGTGCAGATTTCTGTTTCCTTTACATTCAAAAGAAAAAGAGAAAAAATTTAAACTTGTCTAGGCTCACGGTTTTTTTACCGACATTTGTGTATGTAGGGCGTGTAGGCACGAGTGGAATTTTTGTGCTTGGGGTGGTTAAGTCACCTCTCCCAAAAGACTTGTTATTCACTATAAAATAAAAAGGCTATATATTAACCCAAATGATTTCATCTTTTTCCAATGTGGGATTAAGTCCCATTTCCACCATTTTGGCCATGTTAAGTGTGTAACTTTGTGAGACAATTTCTCATTCATTAGACCACCATTTTGAGCATATAATATATCGTTTCAAAGCTCTCTGGTCATAGATTCCAAAATGTCAAAGACCTTCCACTTTTACCAAGTGGGTCCCACCCAAAATGTGGCTCAAAATAGCAAAAAATCATAATATTTTCCAACAATCCTCCACATGAATGAAAATTGGTAGCAAAATAAAATCCAATTAGTTTTGACACCAAAATATTTTGACTGGATTGAGTTCATCAAATCAAAATCTGCATTAGATAGGTAGGTATTACCCTTTGAACATTTCCTTATGAAATATGTTTACTTTACTGGATGATTAATGAATGTGATGCCTTTGAACTATTCTGTCATTCGTGTAAATGATGATATATTACACACATGATTCTTTTATAATGCTATTTAGTTCTCATTGTTATGTTCATTTTGGCCCTAAACATCTACCTAGTTCTGTAAGAGTTTCTAAGAATTGTGCCCTAACCATTTCCCTTTGAAGCGGCCCCATTTCTCTCTCAATAGGTAATTTCTTGTGAATCATCAAGAGTATAGCTTAACCTCATCTTCACTATATCATTATTTTATCACAGTAGTGGACATGAGGATAACACCCCCTAGTGATCTAATAAGGTATCTTACAATTAGGTTGTCCCTTTGAACCTAAATCTTGGGATCTTCAGTCAACGAGCTTGGGTTTCTTTTGTAATAACATTTCAAATAAAGACATTAAATTACCCTTGATGACTTTCTCTACTAATTCTCTGTTTAACTCCTTGGTTAATGGATCTGCTAAGTTATCCTTTGACTTCACATAGTCAATGGAAATAACTCCAATAGATATTAGTTGTTTAATGGTATTATGTCTACGACGAATGTGTCTAGACTTACCATTGTATATGTTTCTTTATGTCCTTCCAATAGCAGATTAACTGTCACAATGTATGCATTTTGTTGGCATAGGCTTTGGCCATTTTGGAATACCATCTAGGAAATTTCGAAGCCATTCTGCTTCCTTGCCAGTTTTGTCTAAAGTAATGAATTCTGATTCCATTATAGACCTAGTGATTACCGTTTGTTTAGAGAATTTCCACGACATAGCTGCACCAGCTAGTGTAAACACATAGCCTCTAGTAGACTTTGAGTCTTTCATATCTGAGATCCAATTAGCATCAGAATATCCTTCTAATATCGCTGGTTCTCCAGTATATTGCAACCCATAATTACTAGTGTATTATAGATACCTTAGTACTTTTACGATAGCTTTCCAATGATCCACACCAGGATTACTCGTATATCTATTGAGTTTGCTTATTTTATAGACTAAGTCTGCTCTTGTACATCTGATTAAGTATATTAGACTTCTTATAACTCTAGCATACTCCAATTAAGAAATTCCTTCTCCTCTATACTTTGATAGATGCAAGCTCGTATCTAGAGGAGTTCTTGATATGGTTGTATCATGTTTACTAAATTAACCAAGAATTTTATCTACATAATGAGCTTGACTCAAAACAAGTCCTTTTGAAGTCCTTGAGATTTTAATTCCCAAAATGACATCAGCAAGACCCATGTCTTTCATGTTAGATTTGGACTTCAACATATTCTTTGTAGTTTTAACCATATGCTCATCACTTCCAACAATGAGCATATCATTAACATAAAGACATAAAATGACATAGCCATTTTCTATCTCTTTGACAAAAACACATTTGTCACATTCGTTGATTTTGAAACCACATGTAATCATCATATGATCAAACTTTGCATGCCATTGTTTTATACTTTTCATGCTATTTTCCAACAACGGTAAATTAATATATTTTTTCAAAAGCTCTCAACTTATCAATTTTAACATATATATACGTTTTATAACTTATATTAGGCTTTGTTTCCCTTTCCACACAGGGTGTGGTTTTGTTTTATGGTACATGTTAAGAAATGATTATCTCATGTTATGTAACTAGTTACTCATTAAATCTTCTATTGTATTAAAAAATAATTTATATTATGTTTTGAAAGAAAAAAAAAACTTATATTATGCAAAGAATCAGAAATAGATTATCACTAGGAATCGCCCTTTGACAAGGGTTGTATCTTTTAGTAAATGTTTTAAATGAATATTTTCTTTTGGAATTATAGGGGTCTTGGTAACGCTGAGACTCAAAAAAATTAATTTCATTATTGTAGAACTCAGTCTCCTTTGTTAATTTGTATTACAGAGCCTAAAGTAGCTTTTGTTTTTATTCCTTTAACTTTTTGGCAGTCCTTCTACTATTCATCGGTGGCTTTAAATTTGACTACATTGCCTTCGATTTGGTTGTTAGTGGATTCTAATTTTGGAGTAGGGAATATTCATCTCTTCTCATGATCTGAACATCAAATTACTATTTCTTTTCTCTTTGATCAAAAGTAAGTTTATTGCACTTTTGTCTATGCCTTAGTGTTGTCTGCTAGTAGGTGTCTTCTATGGGATGAAAAGAGCTACCTTTCTTCCTTGACTGATGATTGTTGGTTCACTATGGAGGACTTCAATGCTTGCTTTGGTGCACATAAGAAGACAAGGAATGCTCTTAATACTACTTCATGTCATGATTTTATTGTAGTTATGCATGTTTGTGCTTTGTCTTCTCTTATTACTAAAGGTCCTTTATTTACTTGGACTAATAATAGATAGGGAGAACAGAGAGATGATATTCACTTGGATAGGTCTTTTTGTAATGATAATGCCTTTGCTACTTAGAATTCGATTGACTGTTTGGCCCTTACTCAACACCAATTAGACCATAACCCTCTTTTGTTATCTTGTAAATCAAATTACCTTTCTCCTAGGCCATTTTGATTCCTTGCTATGTGGCTGACCCATGAAGATTTCTTATCAGTTATGGGACATTTTTGGTTCTACTTCAGTTTTGGGTCATCCTATGTTTGTAGTGATGCGAAAGCTCAAGTTGTTACGGGCTTTCCTTCGTAATTGGAACAAGGAAGTATTTGGTCATTTGGACTCTCTCATTGCCCAAGCTAACCATTAGCTTATTGCGGTTCAATTGGAAATCAAAGAGAATGGACATTTCTTAAATAAAAGAGTCTATTGCAGTGCTTACGAGAAGGTGACATCAATTCAAAATTCTTGCCCTCCTTGCTTGCCAAGTGACGATCCCATCAAGATCTTTCATCATTAATGATTAATGGTAATCTGAATGTTTCTATGCCAAATATTAAAGCTCATGTTATTGCTTACTTCTCAACTCTTTTCGAAGCTACACCATCCCCTAAATATTTCTTGCAGATTGCTACACTTATCCCCTATTTGGTTACGGATTTAGACAACATCTCCTTACTTGTTATCCCATCCTCTGCGGATATTCGTACGATTGTCTTTAATTTGAACCCGAGTAGTGCACCTGGTCCTGATGGCTTCAATGTCTAATTCTTCTGTTCTTGTTGGAATATCATTAACGTAGATGTTTGCAATGTTGTTAAATCCTTTTTCTTGCCAGGTGGTTTTTTGTTGCCTAGTATGAATGCTAATTTGATTACTCTAATCCTGAAATTTGATGGTGCTAATGAAATTTCTCAATTCAGACCTATCATCTTAAGCAACTTCTTGTTTAAAATCATCTCGAAGATTCTTGCTGACCGTTTAAGTGTTATTGCTTCACGCATTATTAGTAAGCATCAGTTGGGATTTATTAAAGGTCATCATATCAAGGATTGCATTGTTGCTGCTAGAAGTGCTTCAAACTTTTTAGCTTGAAATGATGGGGAGGTAACATGGTCATAAAACTTGACATTGAAAAGGCTTTTGACTCAATGGATTGGGATTTTATTTTGGCTATCCTTTAGTGTTACGGTTTTAACTCTCAATTTTATGACATGTTGTACTATATTTTTGGCTTAGCTAAGCTGTCATTAATTCTTAATGGCTCTCCCAAAGGTTACTTAGTTTCTTATGGAGTACGTCAAAGAGACCTCCTTTCTCCTCTTCTGTTTTGCTTAGCGGAGGACTACCTTAGTCGTTTATTGACTCATTTATTTAAGTCTGGTTCTATTACAGCTATGTATGGTGGCATTAATGTTCAGTGTCCTTCGCATCTTTTTAATGCGAACGACGTTTAAATTTTTATCATGCAACCAAGCTTAATATGCTTACCCTTACTACAACTTTGCATCACTATTAAGTGCTCTCGGGTCAATGGATTAGCTGAGAGAAATCAAAGCTTTTTCTTAGCTTGAATGTTTCTCTTGCACGAGCCTATTCTCTCCAATCTTTAGCTGGTATGCGGCTGGGTTCTATTCCTTTTATTTATCCTAGTGTTCCAATTTTTATTAGTGCTACCAAAACTAAATGGTTAAAAGCTATAATTGATTGTATAGTTTGTAAATTGAGTAATTAGAAAGCTGATTCACTTTCTATTGGAAGTTGGGATGCTCTCATTCAAAAAGTTATTTGTGGCTCATTACTTCATTCATTTATGATTTATCTTTGTCCTATAAATCTTATAAAGTATATGGAGAGGAAGATTTGTAACTTTCTTTGGTCTAGAAATACACATCACAAAAAATTGGTTACAGTTCATTGGGATCATTGTTGTCGTCCGCCGAAAGAGGGTGGTATGGGTTTACATAGGTTTCACTATCTGAATAAATCTATGCTTTCTCGAGTTGCTTGGAAACTTAGTTGTTGCACCAGCTTTGTTTATGATTTTCTTCGATAGCACTTTCTCTTAGCCAATGACAATTCAAGAATGGGTTATCTTTGCTCTTCAGTTTAGGGATCTATTAAAAACATTTATTTAGATTTTCAGCATTCTTCTTAATGGATTACCGCTGCAAGTTCGAACCTGAATTTCAGGACATCCAATTTTCTCGGCCATATTGTTGCGCATTATTGCAGCATACCCATCTCTATTTGTAAAACACTCAAGGCTTCCATTAAGGATATTTTTTGGGATGACATATGGCACCTTCTAGCCTCTTTTTCAGCAACATTTCCTAGTTGGATGCGTGATTTGCATAATATTTATTTTGCAATAGATGTTGATGTTTTTGCTTGGCGTGGCCCTGATGATGGTTCCTTCACTTGTAAACTGACCTATGATTTTTATAGGCATCATTGTGCCTCTGTTAATTGGGGTAGAATTATTTGGAATCAATATTTACCTCTGTCATGCTCTTGTACGACCTGTTGAGTGATGTTAAATCTGTTGCCTACGGATGATTTGCTTCATAAATTTGGCATTACTTTAGTAACAAGTTGCCATTTTTGTCTTTGAGGACCTGATTCAATCAAACATCTCTTCCTTGCTTGTCCTTTTTCAAATGCTTTATGGCATGATCTTATGGAATTATTTCAAGTTAGCTCCTTTAATTTTAATTCCATTTATTTACTTGTCTCATCAGCTTGGAGGTGAAACTTTCCTCACAGTTATTAACCCTTTAGAGGGTTGGTTTCTTTACAATTTTTTGGTTGATTTAGAGGTATATAAACCTCATTAACTTTGAGAATTGTCTTACTCCGATTGGCTTGGCAATTCAGCAATTAAGTGCTGCCATTAAAGAGGTTGCATTGTTTAAAATTGGCCATATGAACAACACTATTTCGGAGTTGGGAATTCTTTGTTGTTTAAGAATTCAAGGTATGTTGTGTCCTATTTCTAAAATCATTGAAGTTAAATGGATCCTTTTGTTAGTAGTGTATGTCTTAGAGCTTACACTCAGCATGTGAATGTAAATGAAAACCTAACTAGCTAAAGTATATACGTTCTTTGAATGAAAACATTCCTTGTATCGAACATATATATGTATTCTGAAGGGAATCTATTCTCAAAGAGTTTAAGAATATGAGTGACAGATTTTCCTTTATACAGATACTTTAAAGGTTGTTCATGGTCATATGATTATTAGTAGGGATGCCATTAATCCAGAAGACTATCACCTATGTTGTCATCCATGATAAGTATGAGATACTTATTGGTATGGAGGCAGTGAGTATCATGTTACAGGCATTTGATTTCATGACAACACATGAGCATAATCATGGTATGACTAAGTTGGTCAGTGATGTTAGTTGATGGATACATGGGTCGTTACCTACTAGTCAATATCACATCATCTAGATCATGATTGTGCATATAATCCTTAGACTTAATGTGACATATTATCTAGCATATTGGCGGTTTTAGTTTGTTACTGCTTACATACCGATGCTAGTCATGTATTGGTATATGGTAAATGGTGGCCATAATCAATGATATGTTGGGATAAGTGTTTAACCAAGAAAGGATTCATTAACTTAGGTAACCAAGGAAGGAATCCTATGACTTTTGGTTGTTCTTAATATGCAAATCTCAAGCCAGGGTGGATAAGGTTCACTACAAAGAGTTTCTAGTAGGAACCGGGTTTATCGAGAACTCAACCCGGATAGAGGTCATATGATCTAGCATATAAGGTTTGACTATTCCATGACCCTAGCAAAGATCAGGAATCGTAATGAAGGGATTCAATGAACGGTAATTATGATTGAGAGGTCCATGCTAATGTCAAGGATATGATCACTGACCTTCGTTTTCTAATTAGGTAGTCGTGGTTTGTTATGCTAGACATCACCAACGACTTATGGGACTAAGTGTGGAATTAGAT
>CAOJBK010638500.1:0-14823 GCA_948294925.1 Codiaeum variegatum | reverse complement strand
CATCAACTTCCCTACAATTTGGTGAGCTCCAATGAAATTCAAATTAAAATCTTGATTTTAAAGCAAGAACAATTATTTCACAAGCAAAAATAATGTGTTCTCTCTAACTTTCCTGTGGGGTTCATTATCTATTTGGTCTTTAACTTCCCTTTGCCCCCATTTGCTCCTTTATTGTTTCATTGAAAATCAATTATATCTTACTTTATTTTTTTCTTTTTTCATTTTGAGTTTTTCTATATATTAAAATTAATTAATTGGATAATTTTTTAAAAGATTAATTTAAAAATAAATATTTATATTTAAAATTAATTGATTTCATAATTTTATATATATCATCATACTATTTTTGGAAGCCTAAAACTTAAGACATCCAAAAATCTCTACCTACAAATGATGAATTTATTCCATGTTTGAAGTCCCACATAAGCAATCTTATGGATCGTTTAGACTAAGATAATATGAAATCCTGATATTATGAAGGATTCAGGGAATATAAAAACTTGAAAATGTTTAAATATTTTGTTTGATATAAAAATTATAATTCATAAATTTATAAGACATTTTCATAAATAAAATAAAATTTTATAAGATAAAAATTTTATCAAGTGGATATTTGTGAGTTATTCCAGAGAATGTGAAATGATTTAATACCATGTGAAAAGCGATCCACATGCCAAACTTTATTACTTTGTGAGTTATTCACTGAAATCCAAATGCCATAGAAACTTTGATGCATTTAGAGACTTCTTATCCAAGTTAATTCAAATTTTATATCCAAGTTAATTTAAAATTTCATACTTTTGGAAAATAAAATGAAAAGTTCTATGAAATAAGATAAAGTTTCTTAATTTCTTTCATAATTATGATCTTAAATATAACAGGCAACTAGACCTAATCAAATCAAAATGAAATATTGCATAATTATATATTTATCAATATATTAAAAAACTCACAATTGATTAGATTTATATGAATGCATGAACAACAATAAAGTCAAAACTCAACTTGCTCAATAAATTTGAGCAAATTTATTTGCAATTTGGAATAATTAAACATAAATAAAGCAATTTTGATAAAGCAACTAGATGTTTAAATAGTAATTATTTTGCCTCTAAATTAACTTGTTCTATATAAGAAAAGGAAGGGAAAAGATAATTCAACTAATTCCATTTGAAATTATAAAAAACAAGGAAAAGATAATCCAACTAATCCCATTTGAATTTTTTTTTTTTTTAAAAATCCAAGCAATAGTGCCAATGCCTGCCATGCAGTGTATGTAGAACCAAAAACATTATCCATTCATAATGAACATATATATATGTTCAAGTTTTTTTTTTTAAAGTTTCATTCAAGTTGCAATTTAATTTAGTTTTGCCAACTTGGTATTTTTTTTTTCCTATTTGCTTTCTTGTGAAGAAGTGTGTCTTGTTCATAATCCTTATGTGTTTGTCCTGCTAAAAAGAAGAATGACAAAAAGCATAAAATTTCTCCTATACTTGTTGATGTGATGTTTATCTCCCCAAAGTTTGAACGAGAGTTCTTTAGTTGGACTAGGCTAACTTGCACCATAATGAATAATTAGGGGTGACAGGACGAGTGTCCAACGTAAACCCTCCGATAGTTAAGTCAATATGATAGAGGTGTTTAAATGGAAACTCTCTAAAATGGGTTGAGTTCAACTTACCTTGCGTGAGACATTTTGAGAGGTATTTATAAGGATTGGGTCTCTGTAATAGAGATGCATGTCTGCGTTGGGTAGGTTGTAAAAGACTATTGATGGGACTATTACGTGACTGAAGGGTTGCTGAGTAATGTAGAGAGTTATCTCTGTCAGGTCTCCGAACTCCGAAGGTCATCAAGGAGGTCAACTAAGGGTTCAGAGGGCTTTGGTTAATTTCAAACCATATCTACTATTAGCCCATATCAATAGTCTCCTCGAAGTGTTAGCACTCGAAGGCTGTATGACTAAAATAGTGCTTTGAGAGGGGTCTATCGAACCTGGATAGGGAAGCCTCTTGTTTGAGTTAGTAGTTCTGAATTTCAAAATTCAAATGGAGGGGAGCCCAAGGAATCGTGTCGCTACCAAATCAATTGGACGTGACTCTTCAACGTCTGTTGAGTTGCTTCGTCTGATCTGGATGGGACAGTTGCGTGTTTTCAGGCCCGGCCCCTTTTTTACGGCCAACTCCCTTTCGCCACGTGGTGGAACGGTCGAGCATATTTATGATTAGTAATGAAGGGCTGGGAAGTTAAGGGCTGCCAAGTGTTGCACCGTTTTGAAATTTAATACTCCTTTAGGAGTCTATAAAAGTCTGATTCTCTTTTACTTTCAACTTTCTGGATTTTGTTCTTCTCTCTTTTGTGTTCTCTGCATTCTTTCGGTCCTTCTGCATTTTTTTTCTTGCCTTTTTCAACTTTCTTCTCCCTTTCCTCTCGTTTTTCTTCCTTGAACAATATTCATAACTCCTCAACAAAAGCAAAATAAGCACTTTCTTGATGTTGAGAAGGCTAAGCAACAAAGTAAGGCTCAAGATATTGCCTCCTACATAAATAACATAATGAGACCTTATATGACAGATATTACTTCTATGAACTTAAACTTTGGCGCGTTCATAGAGAATGTGAACTCCATGTATTAGTACATTCGAATTACTCGCCCTTCTCAAGAAGCCAAAATTTTTTTGACTAACACAGCAGTAGAAATGGCCAAGGGGGAGTGGGACTACATTTGGTATTACGACCATATGATCAGGGGCTTGCTCTTTTCTCTCTCTCTCTTCTTCTGCAAGTCCTTCGACTATTTCCAGGTGAATCTTATGATGCTGACGTCCAACTCTATTGAAGGCTTAGCTTTGAAGTGGTTTGTTATGTGCCGGGGATTGCTGAGCCCAGCGCTAAAATGTTTCGTGCCTTCTTCAATTTATTTGTTTCAATCGAGCCCTCTATCTGGTACGATTAGAAATAGATAGACGATTAGAAGAATAAGTTCTTCTCAGTGAAGGTGTTGAAGCCCATCAAGGAGGTTCAGGTGGGCTTTGGGTTTCCAGGGGTGTATAGGGGAAGACCTAGAGTTGAGAAATTTGAGAAGAATCTGAGCCTCTTTGATTCCTAGGGCGTCCGAACCATTGCTTCCTATCGCCGTTCCTTCGACATGAGTCTCATCGTGGGCTCTCTCTTCCTTCGCCATGCTGATGGGACGTACATGATACCTCGTAATGTTCTTTTGCTTTCTTCTCTGTTGTTTTGGGTTTTTTCTCTGTCCTCATCTTTTCCTTTCTTCTCTTTCTAGGAGGTTACTGCTCGTGTTACTAGGCTGCTTAAGGATCTGGGAGATTGCCAGAATCTGAATGAGTTGCTGGATAAGCAAGCAACAGACCTCCAGAAGACCCTTATCTGAGAAGGAGAAGTTGCTGGAGGCTCGCAATGCCGAACTGGAATCCCTCCAAAAGAAGTGTCAGGATTTGGAATCTGCTAATGAGTTCTTGAAGCAAATGATAGAGACTCTAGAAGTTGAGAATGCTGGGTTTGAGGGCCAATTGCAGAAGATAACCAGCGAAGCTAAGAACTCGAACGAGGTGGCTGACATTTATGTTAAGAAGTTGGATGCTTTAATAGATAAGTTGCCTCAACTTCTTAAAGATGAAGTTCAGAAATTCATCGAGTCCCGCTTCTTTAAGGGATGACACAGTGTTGAAGTGGTCTAGAAGGGTATAAAGTGGTATAATCGAGCTTTAACATTCGTCTTTGAAAGGTTTCCAGAGGCGAAGGCTCACTTCAACCCTTTGGTTTTGGAGGGAGTTATACCAAACATCCAACTCCCTGAATATCTTAATAACATGGACTCTCATGATCTGTCTTTCTTAGACCGAATACCATCTTCTTACAATAAGTTAAGGAATCCTCCTCAAGGGCTCTCTTCTAGTCATTCCAGCACGGACCTTGAAGATCAAATGCTGATTAACGACCTTATTCGTACCTTGAATCAGGAAGCCAGTTCCCCGGAATTTCCACCATCTTAGGGCTTTTATTCTCTACTTTTGACTTGTATATGCTTGTATCTATTTCAAGCTCATATTTTGTGTTAGAACTTCTTACGATTTGTACAAGTTATTTAATCAATACAATTTTTATTTTTTCCTTCCTGCTTTTAGCTTATTTTATAATTTTTGCTTTTCTTTTTTCATGTCTGTAAGTGAATATTAATCGAAATATGCTGAGTTTCTCATAGTGTTCGCACCTTCATGTGGTGGTGCCTATTTTTACCTAACAACTTCGATGCCTTAGTTCATCTAGATTGCAGGATCCAATTTGGAAGGTCATTTGTCACTGAAGTTGGAGTTAGTGTCTTAACACATCAAGGTCTTGGTGCCCCCCTAGAGGGTCTTTTGCCAGTCGAATTAGGCTTGGTGCACCCCTTGGAGGGTCTTTTGCCAGTCGAGCTGGGCTTTGTGCCTCGGCTTGTCGAGGTCTTGGTGCCCCTCCTTAGAGGGTCTTTTGCCAGTCGAGTTGAGCTTGATGCCTCGGCTCGTCGAGGTCTTTGTTCCCCCCTTGGAGAGTCTTTTACCAATCGAGCTAGCCTTTGTGCCTCAGCTCGTCGAGGTCTTGGTGCCCCCCTTGGAGGGTCTTTTACCAGTCAAGCTAGGCTTGGTGCCTCGGCTCATCGAGGTCTTAGTGCCCCCTTGAAGGGTCTTTCACCAATTGAGTTAGTCTTAATGCCTCGGCTCGTCGAGGTCTTGTGCCCCTTTGGAGGGCCTTTCGCCAGTCAAGCTGGTCTTAGGTTTGACTTTCAGAATATTAACAAGGAAAATAGTGCCTTTTATTCTTAATTAAGAGTAGTACAGTTTTAAGTGTTGTACATTTCATGTGTGGGGCACCTCCTTGTTTTCTAAGGTTTGCAGCTTGTATGTTGCTGGAATGATAACTCGTTCAATAATGAATGGGCCTTCCCAATTTAGTGCTAACTTGCTTGTCCCTTCTCTTTTTCCTATTGCTTCCGAGCTTCTCATTACCAGGTCCCCCGTTTAAAATGTCCTACTTCGCACCTTCTGGTTAAAGTAATTAGCAACTTTGTTTTTGTAAGTTGCTATCTTTATCAAGACCTGTTCTCTTAGCTCATCTAGCAGGTCTAAATCGATTCTTCTACCCTTTTTCATTTTCTTCATCATCGCAGTAACAAACTCTTCCACTGGGCTTCCCAATAACTACTAGAATGATAGCTTCAATCCCAAAAGTGAGGGCAAAATGTGTCTCGCCTGTCAATTCTCTAGGGGTTGTTATGTAAGCCCATAACACATGGTACAATTCTTCTACCCAATTTCTTTCACATCCTTCTAGCCTTTGATTCAATCCCTAGACTATTGTTCGATTGGTGACCTCGGTTTGCCCATTCGATTGAGGGGGGAGACCGAGGAGAAATGTTGCTTTATGTTGAGACCTTCATAGAAGTCTCTCATCTTGGCATTGTCAAACTACTTGCCCTTGTCGCTAACAGCCTGATGGGGAACTCCAAACTTGCACACAATGTTTCTCCATAGGAATTTCACCACATTCTCTGCTGTGATCGTTGCTAGGACTTCAGATTCTACCCATTTGGTGAAGTACTCTGCTGCCACCAGTAGGAACTTCTTCTGCTCCGTGGTTACTGGGAATGGTCCTACTATGTCCCCTGCCCCCACCCCCCCATTTGGCGAAAGGCCATGGACCGTAGATGGGTATTTGTTCAGTTGCTGGTATCTTGTTCAGGTTGGAGAACCTCTAGCATGCTTGACTTTTTCTTATCAGCTTCATTGCATCTTCCTTCATAGTGGGCCAATAATATCCTTGCTTGATGGCCTTGACTATTAGACCTTTTCCTCCCACATGCATTCCACAGGCACCTTCGTGTATCTCCTTCAGCACGTATTCAACTTCGGTAGGTGTCAGGCATCTAAGCCATGGTAAAGAGAAGGCTCTCTTATAGAGGACCCCATTGTGCATGGAGAAGTAGGAGCTCTTCCACTTGATCTTCTTGGCCATCTTCGCATCTTCTTGGAGCTTGCCCTCCTCAAAGTATTCTCTCAATGGATTGATCTAACATTATTCTGATTTTGTGGCTGTGGCAGGTTCGAGTTCTTCTGTGCTAGGCTGGGTAAGGACCCGTATGAATACTTTGCCTAGTATGTCTGCTGGTGGGCTGCTACTAACTTGCTCAAACTGTCTGCCTTACTATTGGTCCCTCTAGAGATATTCCGAAACTCCACTTCTATTCCTTTTTCCTTCATTTTCTTCAGTCGTGAATCTATCTTTTCCAGGTATTTAACCATATCTGGATGTCTGACTTTATACAGCTCTTCCACATATCCCAAAACTAGTTGTGAGTCGCTACAGATGTGCAACACTCCTACATGCAGATGTTCGACTACCAGAAGGCCTTGAAGGAAGGCTTTGTACTTAGCTGGGTTGTTTGTTGTGTCAAAGCCTAACTTCAGGGTGAACTATATTAGTACCCCATTTTCATTTTTCAGGACCACTCCAACTCCACTCGCTCCTTTTCCACTAGCCCCATCTAATACAGTTCCCATTTGACCTTTGGGTTCTCCTTCTGCTTCCTTTCCTCACCACACCTCTTGTGGAATGAACATTCTGAGATGAAATCTGCTAGAGCTTGAGCTTTGATAGCTGATCGAGGCCTTTATTCCAAACCATGTCCTCCCAATTCGACTACCCAACATAACAACCTCCCTGATAGTTCAGGCTTGTGTAGGAGTTTTTGTAGGGGCTTGTCTGTGACTACCACTCCCTAGTACACTTCTAGGTAGACTTTGAACTTCCTCCAAGAGAGCACTAAAGCATACACCAATTTTTCCAAAAGGTTGTAATTCAGTTCTGCTCCTTGTAGGACCTTACTGAAGTAATACATTAGATTCTAGAGGCCTTTCTCTTCCCTCACCAATACCGAACTGATAGCATAGGGCAAAGCTGTAGGTACACCAGGAGCTCTTCACCTCGGAGGAGCCTACTCAATACTTGTTCTGAGGCTAAAAAGCCTTTCACATCTTCCATTGCTCGTTGGCAGTCATTCGTCCACTCGAAAGAAGCACTCTTTCTCAACTTCTTGAATAAGGGAAGATATTTTTCCCCAGATTTAGACATGAACCTATTTAGGGACACCAATCTGCCTGTCAACTTCTGCACCTCCTTCACATCCCTAGGGGTTTCACCTCCATTATGGATCGTACCTTGTCCGAGTTCGGCTCAATCCCCCTCTCACTGACCTAATACCCTAGGAACTTGCCTCCATGGATGAAGCAGACACATTTCTCTTGATTCAATTTCATTCCATAGGCATTCATAACTCCGAAAACCTCTTTTAGGTCTTTTACATATTGCTGAAAACTTATACTCTTGACCACCATGTCATCTACAAAAGCTTCGAGATTCCTTCCCAACTGCTCTTTGAACATCTTGTTGACGAGCCTCTGGTAGGTAGCTCCAGCATTTTTGAGTCCAAAAGGCATGGACACATTACAGTAGGTTCCCTTTTCTGTGATAAACAAAGTTTTTTCTTTGTCTTTTTCATCCATCTAAATCTGATTGTAGCCTTGCTTTGCATAAAGCAACGAGAGGTACTTATATCTGGCCGTTGAGTCTACCAACTTGTCTATCATGAGCAGTGGATACAAGTCTTTGGGACATGCCTCGTTCAAGTCGGTGAAATCCACGCACATTCGGTAACTACCATTAGTCTTCTTGACCGACACTACATTGGCTAACCAATCTGGGAACATCACCTCCCTAATGAATCTCGCTTTAGTTAACTTTTCTACTTCTTCATCAATGACAACTTGTCTTTCAGCCCCAAAGCATCTCTTTTTCTGCTTCACAGGCTTGCATGTTGGGTCCACATGGAGTCTATGTGTGATCACTTTCGATCTTATTCCTAGCATATCAAAGGGGACCCATGAAAAAGTTTGAGAGCAGCTTGCCAAAAAGTCTTTCCCTAGGCTCTTCTCCTCAAGGTTCAGGGTAGTGTTGATCTGCAAGGTTCGACCATTACCAGCCACTTCGAATGGTTTGAGCTCTTGCATAAATTCACCTTTGGTTTCTGCTTGGGCTTCTGGGGGGCTGCCTCTACCATGATCACTTCTTCCAACTCCAATGATCCTACCTTCCTTTTCCTTACTATCTACATCATCGCCTTAGGGACTACATCACCATAAACGTAAAGGTTTGTACCATCCATGAGAGGGATAGTCAATCTACACCTTCGGATGCTCACTGAGGCATCTAGATCCCACAACAATGGCCTTCCTAATAGCACGTTGTAGGATATGGGTAGTTTGGTAACCACAAAGATCGTCATGACTGCTACTGCCTTTAGAACTTTCCCCATCGTCACTGGTAATTCAATAGTGCCCACTGCTGGGATGATAGCCTTATCCAGAGTTCGGATTGGGACTTCTAGTGGTTGTATCTTTGATTCTTCTATGCCTATTTGAATGAAAGCTTCCTAGGATATGAGGTTTATTGAGCTGCCCATGTTTACAAATATCCTTCGAACCCTAAAGTTTGCCACTACCGCCATAATTACCACCACTTCTGTATTTCTGGTGGGTGTTCTGGCCGAACCTCATGCTAGCTGTCTCGAGCTGTTGTAAAAGACGAACTCAGATGGTTTGTGGGTTCGAACTGCTTCCTTCTCCTTTCTCTTACTGAGAGGGGTCTCTTTCGGTCCTCCTGTGAGGTAATGTATGTCTCTCTCCACTCCATCTTCTATGGGTACAACCTGTGTTGGGTTCGATGCCTAGCTTAGTTAGCTTTCTTGATGTAATTCTTTAGGCACCCTTGCTGGATTATCCTCTCTATCTCTTCTAAGAGTGAACGACAATTGTCTGTAGTGTACCCGTGGGTGTTGTGAAACTTACTCCATTGGGATCTGTCTCTCTTATTCGAGTCTTTCACTATGGGCCTTGGTCTCCTCCAAATCTCTGTCTTGAAAAGATGCAAAGACTACCTCAGGCTTAGCTTTTAGTGGTTTGAATTTGGAAGGATCGAAACTCTCCCTCCGAGGTGGTTCGATTTGTCTGAGTTGAGGGTTCTGCCTATTCATCGATCCCCCTACTTTCGAGGTAATGTCTTCCTTTCTTTCCTTCTTTTGTGACAACACTCCTTCTGGTCTCCTCTTCTTGTAAAACCTGCTTTCTTTGAAAGCATCATCCTACTTAATGTATTCTTCTGCTATAGCTATGGCTTCATTCAATGTCTTAAGGAAGTTTTAGACTAAGGCTTTGAAATAGTCATGATGAGTCGTACATTTTTGCAAGGCTTCAACGGCTCGAGACTTGTATATTTCTGTCACTTTCAAAGTTTCTATGTTGAATCGGGCTATGAAATCCCTTAGTGACTTGTCCGAACCTTACTCCATCTACTCCAGGGCTCGCGTGGGTGTAAGTATTGGAATGCTAGCGGAGAATCTTTTAATGAACAGGTTCACTAAACTCCAAAATGAATCTATGCTCCCCTCTGGTAAGTTGTCATATCACTTCACGGCCGCTCCTTCTAGCGTGCTTCAAAAAGCTCAGCATAATGCTTATTCTTTAGTGGTTTGCAACTTCACTAGGTGTTTATACTCGAGAACATGGGGCTTTGGATCCTGGCTGCCATCATCCTTCGTCATCTATGGCTACTTAAACTTTTCAGGCATTTGAAACTCATTGATCATTCTAGTGAATGGAGATCTCAAATTGAGAGTGAAATCTCTTCTGTGGCTGTGCTTAGCTCATGCTATCTCTTCCACATATCTCCTTACTTCGTCGCTCAAAACGACTCTCGAGCCATGATGGTTTGAGACTTCCTGATCATTTTCTCCTCTTGGGTGTTCGTATCTGTGAGAGTACTTTCGCCTGCTCTCAAAGCCCCTATGGGATCGACTCCTTCGGCCGTCCTCCCTTCTACTTTATCTGGCTTTAGTGGCTGTGGGCCTATCTCTCACTCCTTTTCTACCATCCTTTATAGGCCTCCTATTCCCGTCTCCCCTTCTTCCTTCCCCTGCTGGTACTTCTATCACCGATTTAACTTTATCTCCTCCTTTTGTGGGTCTACCTGGGGGTACTATCCCCTTTTCTACACTAGTGGGGTGTTAAAATTCAACCTTCTACTTGCTACAGGGGGTCATTGCCAGCCTGAGCCGGTGGATTGAGCGTTGGGGTTGATTGGAGTTGTGGGAGTAATGGGACAAAATTAGTGACTGTTTTCTATAAGGTAGCCATTAATTCTAGTAGGAGGCAATGTGGGTTGTGGGGCTAGAGTTGAGGAGCTGAGCATTTGAGGTTGCCCAATGATGTTTTAGAGAATTTGCAGGGAGGTAGCCAAGTTGTCCCAAACTGTTACAGGGACTCGAGTGTTTGTGGGAGTGTTTGCTATTTGAGCAGTGTTGGCAGGTGGAGGAGGACTGTCCTCCATGTTATGAGTTTCTTCTTGCGTGAACTCCATTTGGAGAGCTATGAGTGCAGGTTTTTCTAGAGGGTGAATGTGGGATGAAAGAAAGAATTGTCAATGTGACAATTTTCAAAGAAAGAAAAGAAAAAGGTGAGAACTCGACATTCCCACAGACGATGCCAATTGATGTGGTATCTCCACAGGGTTTGAATGGGAGTCCTTTAGTTGGACTGGGCTAACTCGCATCATAAGGAATAGTCAGGGGTGGCCGGACGAGTGTCCGGCATAAACTCTCCGAAGGGTCAAGTCAGTATGTTAGATGTGTTTAAGTGGAAACTCTCTAAAATGGGTTGAATTGAACTTACCTGGTATGGAGCATTTTGAGAAGTATTTATAGGATTGGGCCCCTGTGGCAGAGACATGTGTCTACATTGGATAGGTTATAAAGTACACTTGATAGGACTATGACGTGATCGAATGGTGGGTGAATGATGTAGACAGTTGTTTCTGCCCGATCTCCGAACCCCGAAGGTCATCAGGGAGGTCAACTAAGGGTTCGGAGGGTTCGAAAAGTGATTGACATTGACATGACTGGTTAATTTCGAATCCTTTGGTCAATTCTGAACCATATTTGCTATGATCCCATATCACTTGTCAAGAAAAATCACTTTCCCTCTAACATTTTCACTAATCCTATTTGCTCCTTATACTTGTCATGAGCATGCATTTTACCCCCTATATATTGTATTTTTATCACAATATATCCCACAAGGCACAATAGAATGCATCCGATTTAACATGTGTGAGGGAATATATTATAACAAAAATAACAAATATAAAAGAAAAATGACTTTTCATATATGGCGAAAAATAGAATCCCGAAAAGATTAGGAGGAAAGTAACTTTTGACACCAGGAGGGATTTAATGCCTTGCCAAGAAGAATATATATACACATCAATTTGTTGGAGGTTAGAACCTCGAAGATTAGAATCTCACATCGGTAGGAGAAGAAAAATGATAAATGATCCAACATGTAGAAAAGGTACAATTGAAGATTAGTATAATGATATACTAAGCCCAATGGGTATAAGAGGTCTAACACACAAGTCCAGTGTTAAGGTCTAAGTCAAGAAAGTTACATAGCTCGACCTATGCCCATACTTTTTAGACATATACCCATGCCAATTTATATAACCACTTACACTTTGCTTAATCGACACGTGGAGGGAAAATCAGACTAGTTATCAAACCAATAAGGCTGCCGATTTTGTTAGAAATATTAAGAGCTTATACAGTTATAGGAGAGATACACCTCAAAAGCTAAATTGAAAAATCCAATCATATATGATTAAGTTTACAATTCAATCAGTCCACCTGATTTCTTTCCATTTTTAAATTAGTTCAACGATTAAACCGGCCAGTCCAATCCAATTCTTAAATCCCTACTCTTAAGGTCAAGGCTTAAGCTTTGATCTTACAAAAACCTTATTGGCACTTTTCCACCAGCTTTGATTAGTTCAAGTAGAAGGTTCTTGAGTACAAAATCTTTATCAATTTTATTATTCTACAAGTAGATATCATATTGTCATTTTTTTAAGGTATCAATAAATATTTACAATTTGATTGTATTATTCCTGTTTTTTACCCCTAGCCCATAGTTTTAATGTATCAAACAACATTGGTATTCTTTCCTTTCTCGTGCTCTATAGTAAAACCCTTTTTTACTATACATGTGAAAATTGAAAAATTAGTAAAAAGTTATGCAACCTTCTAACATTGATGCACTCATTTTTCATACTTTTTTCATCTATATTCATGTTCAGTGATGGAGTTTAGAAAATTTTTAAGTTTAAAGAAGGGTGGCTTTAAAGAAATTTTAAACTAATATAAAGGAGGCTGAGTACCGAATTCGATTAAATTTTTATAATTTTACACCTAAAAGTTTGCATATAGAACATAAACATACTCAAAAAATGTAAAATTAAACCGCTATGAATTTTCTTTGTTAAATAAATACCTTAAAATTTTGCACGATTAAACTTCAACACGACCCAGCTGCAGAACAAAATTAGACTACTAGCTCACTAAGAATGTGTTTGGTAGGTTGTAATCGAAAATGTAATGTGATGTGATTAAATGTATACATTACATCACACGTCATTACAACCAACCAAACATATCCTAATAGTTTAAGAACAAGCTAAAAGCGTATGATCAATCAGTGAAACCTGATTAACTGATGATCAGATTTAATTTCCAAAGGCAGCTTGTTTCTCTATCGTCTGATTCAATACAACCAGCACAAGATAAGCTCGAGGTAACACAAAACCATTCCACAAAAAGAAAATATTCTAAACACAATTTATTCCGAAAAAAGATCCAATATTTTATGCATAAGAATTATGAGTTTAAATAAATAAAGTTCTACAATGAATCGAGAACAAAATGTTTTGCATTTCAAGCAAAGATCTCATTCTCTTTCCTATAGCCGATAAATGATCATCATAAGATAGAAATGTTCAAAAAAGATACTTCGAACATTTTTTTTATTACTTAAATTTAGTAAATTATTTAATTAAAGAGTGATGAACAAGAAATTTTAATTAAAGAAAAATAAGCAATTTATTTGTTACAGCTGAGGAGCTAGACAGAAAGCTTACTCCGAAGATACGGCTGTGTTCTGCATTTATTGACATCTTCGAGCGTCCAGCACGAGTCCTACAAGATAACGAAAAGGAGAAATGAGACACGGAGACAAAACTCGGTAAACAAAAGGAGAAGCAAAAAGACTTACAATTAGTTTTATTGATCATCCAGTTGAAGCCTTCTCATTCTTCATTATCATATGAAATGACTTCACACGGTCTTCCTCCACCATCTCTCTCAACACATCATCTTCAATCTTTTCCGCTTGCCAATGAGACGGGTCTTCGACAAATGCCTCACTAAATATCATACTCGAAACCCACTCCTTCCATGTTGTTCTCCGATACTTATCTTCTTCAAGTGTACCAGTCGCTAAGAGCTGATAAACATATACCATCTTCTCTTGACCAGGACGGAAGGCTCTCGCAATAGCTTGCTTTGTTTTGGAAGGATTCCATTCCGAGTCTAATAGAATAACCCGTGAAGCTGCCGTTAAACTAATACCTTCAGCACAAGCTGTAATTGAAGCAAGAAGTACCCTCGACTGACCACCCGGTTCCTCGAACTTATCGATCACTTTTCCTCGGTCAAACAACTCCAGGTCTCCGGTCAAGACCATAATTTCTCGACCTCTCTGCCATCTAAAGACATTCTCGAACAGTTCAACGAATAGATTGATCGGTGCAATGTTGTGACAAAAGATCAGAACTTTCTCATTTTTTACTATTCGAAACACGAGATTCAAGACAAACATCACTTTAGATGCTTTTCTGAAATCATACTTTAGCTTTTCAAGCTCGGCCAGCTCTTCCCAAGAAAAAAATTTGTTAACACAGACAGAAGTTTTGACTAGCCAAGGATGTATCGATGCAAGTGTGATCAAAAGCTCGAGTTCCAAAGGGTATCCATTGTATGTAGACATAATCTTGTGGAGTTTCACCAAAACTTCGTGTTGTTTATCAGTTGAATTCATCAATATGGTATAAATTTGTAAACCGGGAAGGTTGTCAGAAGGTCCATCGTACACATCAATAAACCGACTTGTGATTTTTCTGAGCTCATTTAAACCCTGCAATCTTTCTTCGGCTACATCCGAGTCAATTTTCCTAGCAATGTTATCTAAGAAGAATTTTCTGGCTCGAGATTCCGACAAACGTCGAGCTTTTTCTTCCCCTTTCTTTTTTCTCTTGAACTTTGGGTCTAATGCCTTCAAAACTTCTCGAATAAACTTCGGTCTTGCCAAACACAAAGTGTTGAAATATTCACAGAAATTATTCTGAAACAAAGTACCTGAAAGCAAAATTCTGAGATCAGTTTGCACTTTCATCAAAACCTTCCGTAACCTCGATTTAGTACTCCTAGGATTATGTCCTTCATCAAGTACCAAAAGGCCCGGACTTTCTCGCAACACTTGTGCCATATACTTTCTATGAGCAAACTTTGAATCTTCTCTCATTAATGTCAGAAACGAGGTATACCCCATGACGAGAATGCTCGGTTGAGAGTGCCATGTCTGAATTTTCTCCAAGCAATCCAAAACATGCATAACATCCTGACTCGGTTTTGGAGCTCCTCGAATTGCCACAGTCTTCTGCCTGAAAACTCGATAGGTTCTTCGACCGTGGATCAGATGAACTGGAATAGGAATTTTCCACTTTATAAATTCCTTGTACCAAGTATAGAGTGTTGTTTTTGGAGCAAGAACTAAAGGCCGTTTCCCAGGAAACAACTTCAAATAGCTAGAGAGAAAAGCGATAATG
>CAOJBK010638401.1:0-22736 GCA_948294925.1 Codiaeum variegatum | reverse complement strand
AAGGGGGTTTAAGGATTCATGATTTGATAAAATAATTTTTATGAAAAATAGTTTTTACCATTTTTACATAACAACTTTTGGCTTAAACTGTATGATTTCGGTTAAAACGATTTTCGTGTATGCATGAACAGGTATTTATGGTGCATGTACACTGAAGCATGCCCAAATGGTGCATGAACAGGTTATTATGCAGATGACAATCACATAAAGCAGTAAATATAAAATTAGGCAATGAGCCTTCCTCTAGCTCATTTCGGGTTCTAGGGAAGACACAAGTCCCCAAAAGAAAGTAATAATAATTACAATGCAAAAGAATAGAAATTAAGGGATCCTCCCTCTAGTCTTATGATCTGGGAGAAGCACACATATTCCCCAAATGCAGATCCAACATCCAATAGCAATAAATAATGAAATATATACAAATAATAATAACAAAAACAAAATAAAATAAAGTAAAAGGAATAAAACAAAATTGGAGTTTTGGAGTTGAAGTCGTAAAATGGCTTGCCGGTTTTTCCTTTTGAATGGAAATCAAACCCTATGTTTGGTTGTGTGTTCTGAAAATAAATCAATTTTAATTTATAAAATTGTATAACCAAGTAGGTTGTTAATCGATTTAGATTTTGATTAATAAAAATGATTTTGAATAATTGAAAAATTATTACTTATGTTCATTTTAGGGTTTATCATATTCGTTTTATGAAAAAAAAAAAAAGATTTTCATTAGACATGCCTTAAATTAGATTAAAGGGCTTGAAATTAGGTGAAAATGCCTTAATTCATTTTAAAGGGCTTAACATAGTTAGTTCAGAGAAAAGAATATATTGTACCAATTTTACTTTTTTTCTAGGCTTTGGGATCGGTGGATTTAAGGGTTTGAGGAAACATGAGCAGATCTTTATTATGTTCGAAGAGCACTAGAGGTTGTCTGTCTGAACCGGATTGGAAATGATTGAATTATTGAACTGGTAGGAACTTTAACAATTTTGGAAGTTTAGACTGATTGGGGAAGGATAGTAGTGTTTGGAAATGTTTCTGAGAATTTGGAGGCTAGAAGTGCGTGTAGAAGTCTGGAAATTTGATTGGAAAATTAGGCCTAAAACTGTTATGAAAATGTTGTATTTATAAGGAATCGTGCCAGAACCCTAAGGAGGAAAAGCAAGTGTGAACAATGATATGCATGCGTCTGACAGTCCATACACATGCGTCAGGGTCTACGCATGCACCTGACACCTTACGCAAGTGTGAAGCGCGTAATGCATGTGCAGAGGGTGTTACACGCGTCAATCCACTTACGCATGTGCTATGTCATTTACGCATGCGTGATGTCATTTACAATAAATAAGTTATATTAATTTTTTATTCCATTTAAGACTATTTTTATAAATTTTCTAATTTCTATAGAATATATAATAAATAAGATAATTAAATTTTATAATCGCTAAACCTTATTGATTAAATAAGTTAATTTTCCTTTATCAAATACTATATAAAAAGAAGAAAAAAAAACTTAACATAAAAAGATATAATAATAGATTAAAAAAAAGATATAGTAAATCTTTTGAAGAGAAAAAAAAAAGAGAATTAAGTTTATTTTATTGAGAAAAAAATATAAAATCATTCTCAATTCCTCATTTTCATAATTTAGGCAATATTTTTTTTTTCAAAATAATCATATTATTTTCATAATTTTTTTATAATTTAGTTTAATATTAAAATGATGTCTTTGATAAATATGTCAAAGTAATATAAATTATAAGTTAAGTGATAAACTACTATAATAAATTGCTAAGGCTTCAAGTTGGATTAAGCCGGCTCCGTCACTGTGGTTGCAAAATTAATTAGATCAGAATAGCAACTCTTGTTCAAAAAAAAGAAAAAACTCGTCTCTATCTTAAGCACATTACACCACAACAAAATTGAGATATACCTCAATTTTCCCAATAGAATGCTGTGTTAAATATAGTCAAACTCCACGTATTCTCGCAATGCAAACAGAATGTAATGCCTAATCTTTACCAACTACAAACTGTTCAATAAAACACCCGATGCACCAAAATTACCACATTCACAACATCCACGACATGATATTTTTGTAAGTAAACCAAAATATACGACCATGATGTAAAAATCTGCAAAAACCGAGTATTGAAGTTCATATGAATAAAACAGTATACTAGAAAAAATGGCATGTACAGATTGTACATCATCCTAGAAAACCCAACCTTCTCAATGATTTCTGGCTCCCTGTCAGCACCATTTTTAAGGAGAGTGACAAATGACTCTGCAATCTGGCAAAACCCAAAAGTACAAATTGATCAAGTCAATAATAAAAATAAAGAAATTAATAAACCCCAAACCAGAAAGATTCACATAGAAGAAAAAAATGAAGGAGCTATGAATGATCTTTTCAAAACTAGACATCTACATGCTAGTCTATCCGCAAAAATAGAACATAACAAGTTTATGCATCATGAACAAATGGGAAGCAATAGAAAACTTTCAATCCCTCTTTTGACCAACCAAGAGCCCAAAGCTTGGAAACAAAAATATAAGCATCAGGAGCATAGAACTTCAACATTTGACTCTGGCATAGTGCGGATAAGGCGTAAATAAGAGTGATAAGAAGTTCATAGAAAAGATAAGAGGACTTAAGTGTTGAACCAGCAGACACTTGAGTTGACATACTCATGATCTATGGACAATTCTCCAAAACCACTTCTATTTGCTCCATGCATTAAAAAAGGAAACACTAGACTTGGACCGAGTTTAGGGTTGTATCTTCAAAAAGATCTGACAGCCAATAATTCCTTTCTCACAAATTCCCTCTATATCAATCTACTTTTTTCTTTCACTCATATCATTTGTATAAAAAAAATATAATATTAAAAACTCTTTATACAAGTATTTGAAAGCAAAGGAGAATGAGTTGTAACTCTTAAAAAATGCAAAAAAAAGGCAAGATCAATGACAACCAATCAGAGAAATATTAACTCGCAAGATAAATTCTTCTAGTAGATCTTTATATAGCACCGCAAGTAGTCTGTAAAAATCAAACAAATAGCATAAGTTGCAAACAAGAAAAATAAACTGTTGTATTTATACATATGCATATCCAGAAAATGTTGTCTGTTTTTGGATAAAAAGGAGAAAACTTTATTGAGGATGATCGAAACAATTGAAGATAGCCACCATAATAAAAAAGCAGGAAGATAGAACAAAAGGATTTTCTAGTCCCATCAAGCAACAGCTGGACAATCTAGTATCGGAATTCAGAATCAAAACATCTATATAGTAATATATTAAGCTTAAGTTTTAGGATAAAATTTGACAAGTTATGAGAAGCTTAGAAACTCAAATTCTACTCATTGGTGAAGCCACCTCATTACATTACAAATTGAAAGAAAAAATTTATTATTCATTCAATTCAAGGCTCTTTTCTTCTTTCTTAGAGATTTTGATTTTTTTTTAATTTCTAATGTCTTTCAACTTTCTCAATAGTTACTTTACTTTAATGCACACTTTAAATATCTTAAATTGTTTAGCTTCCAAACTTTCAATGTCCTTCTATTCTGCTATAAATATAGATGTAGTATTTGTATGCTCATAATCTAAATGCACTCCAATAATACAAAAACTCATATAACAAGGCTTGGATCAAGAATTTTTTTATCAATTTCTTTGCACTATGATGAACAAATGAAATCAACACTGTAAAAAAGATATGATGAAATCAAAGCAATACTTATCTTTTTATACAAGCTCATAAGACTTGTCCTATGAAAAGGTAAATGTTCAAACATAAGTATATATAAAATATAACTTTTATTTTTAATAACCCAAAAAAAATATCATAGATAGTAAGAGATATTTATGTTACATGTGGTAAGTGTTTGCTTTTGTTTTTATTGTTAATTATGAATTTTTGTATTTGATTTTTCACGTTTGTAATGATAATCCTAAAATGTTAGAATGCTAAAATTGAATATTCTAAAAGAAATATAAAAAACATTATTTGAACCTCTAAATCCCAAGTCCAATGGGTTTTCATTAAAAAAAATCCCAGTTCCTGTATATCCATCAAACTCGATTTCGCCTACAAATAACAATGCTGTGAAAATATTTAGAGAATGAAAAATGTATATGAGCAGCGATCTGAATGTCAATTTCCCCCAAAAGTTCAACTTTTGCATCCCCTGAATTTTTTTAATTCCCTAAGGCTAGGACCGATATTCGACTTCTAAAACAAGAACTTTATAAGGTTTTACGGTTACAAAACATTGTAATTTCTGCAATTGAACATTTGGATCATTCAGTTTGCAAATACAATTTTCTAAAGTTACAGGGACCAAAACTTTCCCCATGGCTTACCATTGGAAACCTGAACGACAATGCAATTCCCTGCCAAACTAATTAAAAAGGGTGTTAAGAGTGTGTGTGTTGAGGAGGGGACCAGGGCCAAATGCTCACTCTCCATAAACCTCTACATTCATCACTCTATTATTCTAAGCCATCAATCCAGGATTTTCCTAGACTGACTCACCACATGAACGCAACATTGCTCCAATTCTGTCCTATATCACAAGATAGTAACTATTCTAAGATTAAAGAAAGTGACAGTAAAGTACATCACTTCGACTTTCTTTAAACATCAAAACATGTCTTTCTTTTGAAAGATTCCATAAGTGATATCAAATAAAGCAATTATCAGAGCCAAACATAATAGAAAGAAATATAGGTTTTATGGAGCAAGAGTAGATTAAGAAGAACAAATAAATAAAAGCTCAGAGAAAAAAATCATTGCTACTGGAAACCCATTATTGTAAAAATAAAACAACTAGTCAACAAAATAAATTTCAGTATCCGTCAACCATAAGATCCCAAAGATCCAAGTAAAATACAAACATTATGGAAAACGGCATACCCTCCATTCGGCGAGGGAGTCCTGGAACCAGGAGGACCCCTCAGATGGCTCGGACTTTTCTTTTTGAAAGCTTCGGAAGACATCAATTTCAATTTCTTTAAGTCTCTGAGAGAAAGTCTTGAACTGGATAAAACAATCAAGTGCAAATAATTAAGAATTGACACAACTACAATGAAAATAGTCTTAATGTTATGCTTTCTTGTGTGATTAAAATTGACAAGTGTTGGGAAAAAAAAGGAACAAGCTGCTTGTTAGGAAAAATAAATGTTTAAGTGGCATAAATAATGCATCAAAGAGCTCCACGTGAGAACATGGAACCTCACGAATTAAACATTTGTTCCTCTAAATGATGCTCCTTTAACCCTAACAATTGTTCCTTTTAATGAAACACCTGAACTGTACTTTGTGTTCGTGTAATAAATAAAATAAACTTGAATGCTAATTTAGCTAATTAAACAAGGCTTACATAAGTATAATCTCAAGCTCTAAGATGTATAAAACCAAATAAAGAATATGAGAAATAGGAAGAGAGCATACAACAAAGCGACGACAATTGGAGGATTTGTTGAGTGACTTGACAGCCTGACCATGTGACATCGTCCCCATGGGAAGAGCCACTTGTTGAAATTGTTTTTTGCTTTTTTGTTGGAATTGAATTGAATTGAATTCTTTTCTTGGCCTCTACAATGTTGGAGGCTTGAAATCGTTAAAAACCTCTCTTGAACCCCTTCGCTGTCATAGGCCCGCCAGAAACAAAAACTGAGATACTTCCGCGTAAGAGTGGCTCGGATCAAATTTTGGGCTGCGCATAATCGGGGCTGGCTGCGCTAGCTGGGTCGTGTTAGTGTAGACAATAAAATTTTAAAAGCCCTTAATAACTTGGACTTGTTTCGTTATTTAGTAATTAATTCAATTTAAATTACTTATTAAATAAATTTTAAATAATAAATTAAATATTTATAAGTCAATATATATCTCTTCAATTTAAATAAATATATTTCTTTTCCATAATTCATAAATAGTGGCAAAATATTAAAAAAAATATTATGGTTTAATGCATTTACACTTTAGGAGTTGAGAAATTTTTTATGACAATTTAGGGTTTGTGATTCAATTTATTAGTAAAATAGGATTTTCATTTATTTTCATCTGATATGACACTAGCATGGCGTACACAAGTCATGCATCACATATCAACTTGAAAGGTAAAGACCAATTGAGAGCAACAATGATAGGTGCAAAAGTAAGTTTCTCTTTCAAGGTATGAAAAGTTGTCATGCTTTCTTCATCAAATTTAAAAGGATCTTTTCCTAATAATCTATTCAAAAGTTGACTTACTTTGAAAAAATCTTTTATGAATCATCTATAAAAATCGACATGACCTAAAAAACTTCTTACCCCTTTTACAGATGTGGGAGGTGTTAAATTAGCAATCAAATCAATTTTAACTTTGTCAACTTCCATAGCTTTACTAGAGACAATGTGACCCAAAACAATGCCATGATCAACTATAAAATGACTCTTCTTCCAGCTCAATGTAAGATTACATTCAATACATATTTTTAAAACAGAAACTAATTTATTCAAGCAATCATTAAAAGAATCACCAAAAACAGAAAAGTCATCCATAAATATCTGGATATAGTCATCAATCATGTCAGAAAAGACTGATATCATGCATCTTTGAAAAGTCGCAGATGCATTGCAAAGGCCAAAGGGCATACGCCGAAAAGAAAATGTGCTAAAGGGACACGTAAAAGTCATCTTGGCCTGATCTTCCGGTGCAATAGCTACTTGATAATAACTTGAAAGTCCATCAAGAAAACAATAATATGCTTGGTCGGCTAACTTATCTAGCATTTGGTTGATGAACGGTAAAGGAAAGTGATCCTTTTTGGTAGCGTTATTCAATTTTCTGTAATCAATGCACATATGCCACCTCATCACTATTCTAGTGGGTACTAACTCATTCTTTTCATTCTTCACAACGGTGATCCCTATCTTTTTAGGAACCACTTAAACAGGCTTACCCATTCACTATCAGCAGTGGAGTAGATTACCCCTTCTTTCAACAATTTAAGGACTTCTTACTTAACCACCTTACTCATAGTTGGGTTCAACATATGTTGCATATCCCTCTTTGGCTTAGCCCCTTCCTCTAAAATTATTCTATGCATGCATATGGAAAGACTAATACCCTTAATATAACTCAAATCCTAACCTGTAACCTATTTAAATCTCTTAAGTTCAGCAACTAGTTTTCTCTCCTCCTCTTCACTCAATTTTAATGATATGATTACTGGAAAAGTTTTGTTCTCACCTAGAAATACATACTTTAGGTGCTTTGGAAGTTCTTTAAGCTCCAAATTTTGAGAAGATTCCTTCTAAACATTTTGTTCCTCACTAAGCCCTAAAGTTTCAACCTTATCATTCTCCATTATTTCAGCATCATTCAAATTATCAAGATAGCTCACAATTTTAGGAACTATAGGTTCAGTTCCTTCATCAATTGTAAATGCAGATTCAAGCTCATCATCTAAAACATGTTTCTTAATAATATCATTCACAATAGTATCAACACAAGCAATAAAATAACATTCATCAATAGGTGAATTTTCCACATGTATCATGCTATAGTGTGTGAGATTATTAAATATAGAAAACACAACAGTGTAGCCAAGAACAGACATAGTTAATTTTCCATATTTAACATCAATTATAGTATTCGTGGTTTCCTTAAAAGGTCTACCAAATAATATATGCATGTCTGACCTATTATCCAACCCATCACCCATTTTAAGCACGACAAAATCAACAAACACAATTAATCCTTTTACTTAAACTAGCACATCCTCAATTATTCCCTTAGGATATCTAAAGTCCTATCGGCTAATTGTAAGCACATCTTTGTTGATTTTAGTTCACCTAGATTTAATTAAAGAAATAAGGCATAAGGCATTAAATTAATACTATCTCCTAAGTCAACCATACCTCTAGCCTCTCCTCCATTACCTAATTCAATGTCTATCATAAAACTTCTGGGATTTTTAGCTTTTGAAGGTAATTTATGTTGTAAAACAACACTTGCTACCTTTGAAACTATTACCTTTTCCTCTAATCCCAACTTACATTTTTCAGAATTAAGTTCTTTGAAAAAATTTTCATAAGCTGGAATTTTCTGGATCACATCAAGTAAAGCGAGATTTATACTTACCCTGGAAATCATCTTGAAAAGCTCCTCAAATTGCTTGTCGTTCTTATTTTCCTTAATCCTTTTGGGAAACAAAATAAGCAGCCAGTACAGATTTGTCGCCTTGTGAAGTTTGGAAGGAGTTAGGTTCTCCTTCTCTTCCTCTTTCTCCTTGAGCACCTTGGTATGCTCTTTTCTTGCTCATCCTCATTACATACATCACAAATGTTAGAACTACGATTATTATTAACAACCTTACCACTTATAAGGGCTGTGATGGTCTTAGTTTGCTCTGGTTGACTAAGAAGCTTTCCTTGTTGTTTGTTTTGCATATGTGTTGCAATTTGACCCACTTGGGTCTCCAGTTTCCTCATTGAAGCTTCCATAGAATCAAACCTTCTATTATTTTCCTCTTGAGTTTGGGTGCTTACTTTAATAAACTTATTTAAGGTTTTCTCCAAACTCATATTCCTAGGTTGTTATTGATTACTAGAATTATCCCCTTGGTATGGCCTCCTTTGCATGACTTGAGGCACTTGAGCGCTATTATTTCTCAACTCAAAGTTAGGGTAATTCCTCCAACCAGGATTGTATATGTTTGAATAAAGGTTATTTTGAGTTCTAGGTTGGAATCCATTAAGTACTTGAGCTCCCTCAAGCTTACTAGGTATAGAATCAAAATTGGAAGGACAAACATTAGCTTTATGGCCATAGAGTTCACAAACTTCACATACCTCTTGAACATGAACCGGTGTGTTCCCTTGTCTTTTCAATAACTCAACTTGATGATTCAATTCAGTACTTTGTTAAACCATGTCTTTGCTTTGTGAAACCTCATATGCAATAGCTCGCCTACCCCTCACACTCTTTTGCTGTGAATTAGTTCCAAACATCTCAAAAAGTCTAAAAGCCTCATCGAGAGTTACCTCTCAACTATCCCTTAGTTTTGGTAGGTCAGCTCATCATAGAAAAACTGATTTGGTAATTGTAAAGGATAATAATGATGTGAGCATTGGATCTGTAATAGCTTGAAGCATTCCTATGCCTCATGGAAAGGTTCTCCTTCAATCTAGGTAAAAGTAGCGATCTTTGTACGTAAGTCAACTGTCTTTTGGTGGGAGTCAAATTTTTGCATAAATTTAGTGTAAACATCTTCCCACATAGTCAAAGATTCAGGCAGAAAAGTCATTAACTAAGTTTTCACAACATCTTTCAAGGTGTAAGAAAAACACATCATCTGTAATTGATCCTCAATCAGATCTTGAAAAGGAATGGTCTGAATAATGGAATAGAAATCCCTTATAAAATTTAAAGGATCCTCATTAGCCACCCCATAGAATGACAACAACATGATATAGTGAATCAATTTCAGATCATAATTTCTAAAAGTAGTGTCCAAACGGATACAAGGAGTAGCCATACCAATAGCTGGCTTAGTAAATTCCTTCATCAATCTCTTCTCGTCAGCCATGATTCTAGGTGGATCTATCCGATTTCTATCCCTTTGGTTTTATGGATCTACTGCCTCAGTCTCTCTGTTATCAACAGGTGAATCTTGGTTCTCAGGTGGTTCCTCCATATTGCCTTATCCACTAGCTCTGATCCTGTGCAAGTTATTAATAAGAGGAAGAATATTTCATTCAAGAGATCTTTTTTCATTCATAAAATAAGGAAAATAAAATAAAAACTGTAAACTAAAAACTAAAGAAAGAAACAGAGAAATAATGCATAGCAAAGTTTATTTTTAAAGATCCCTGACAACGGTGTCAAAAACCTGTTCTCCTCAAAATATACTAACAAATAGCGACCGCAAGTATACGGGCTATTGTACCACAGGATTAAAACCCAAGGTCATACTCCCAAGGATCAATGATTTACTAAAATTTATTAATTTGCTTCTTAGGTGCAAGTAAAAGTAGAAGAATTTGGTTTTGAATTGAAAAGTAAATTAAACAATTAAAGTAAGCAAGCAATGAATATGAGAATGCAATTATATGAACACATCTAGAGAAATTGACAATCCATAGTCTATCCTTTGTGATTTTAAACTATTAATTCTATTACTTAGATTTAATGATCCAAAGTTTAATACAATCATTCATATAGAGCTTATCATGACCTAGCTATTGCATTCATATAAGTAATCTAGAGAAAACATACCTTAATTAAAGGATTTAAGACTAAAACTTATGAAACCAATTCATTTTGGAATCTTAATTGAATAATTTCATATTTAGACTTCCACTCTTGCTCCATCATCTAAACCCTAATTAAACTAATTGATGATCAAGCAACTGGTTATTAAATTTAATTTCAATTCAATTAAGAAAAAGTTAAACCTAAAAACAAAACTCCCAAAAAATTATCATATAAGGACTATTTCATGTTTCAATCTCTAGACAAAAATGAATTTAGTTTATGACTAATTTAGAACTCAATAAATTCATAATAATTCTAAGAGAAATCGTGCTTAATGCCCAAAATTAAAGTAATTAAGTTAAGAATATACCTTAATTAAAAGTAGGAAAACCCAATCTCATTGGAGAAATTCAA
Organism: Codiaeum variegatum; assembly: GCA_948294925.1. Taxonomy (NCBI): domain Eukaryota; kingdom Viridiplantae; phylum Streptophyta; class Magnoliopsida; order Malpighiales; family Euphorbiaceae; genus Codiaeum; species Codiaeum variegatum. The sequence goes on along the minus strand of CAOJBK010638401.1, from coordinate 12,069 downwards.
CTTCAATCTTTAACAAGAACTAAATTAATGAAAAACTAAAATCAAACAATAAAAATAGAGAAAAAAGAGTGTTAACAGTAAAATCTCAAGCAATCCTAAACTAATTCTCTCAAAAACTACTTCAATTGATGATATTTGATGTGGTTCTCATCTCCTTTCTATATGGGCATTAATAGCATGTTAAAACTCATTTTACTTCTCTAACTCGGAAGTTCGCACACCTCTAATTTAATGTGCGCACGACCCATGCATCAAACAGCTTACCCCGTACTATTTTCTATGTCTCGTGATCCCAACTTCATTTTGTTACAGTAATCCTTATGGGGTTATGCACGGATCCAAGATGGATCCACAAGGCTCAGGCCTAACAAAGTTTCTTCAATTCTTCTAATATAGAAATTAGCACGGGTCTACGCACGGCCTAAATGTCCCAGGCACGACCCGCGCACTTTCAAAATCTCACAAAAGTCTCAAAAAGCCTCCAAAAATTGCTCTAAGTTACTGCATTCATTCAGGAACTCATTCTTTCAACCAAATAGCTCCATTTTAGCATAGTTTCCTAACTTTCTCTAAAAATCACTTAACAAACATATAAAATGCAATTTTTGGGTATAAAATAAACTTAAATGTAAAGGAAAATATATAACATTTCACATATAACAATGCCTCGATGTGAACTTAGAGATTTTGGGTTCGATGAAACCATGCTCCTTAGGTGGATTATGCATTTTTAGTGTTCATTTTAGTGCATAGTTCTCACACAGGAAGACCCATAAGGTTCGTTCTAATGTAGGTGTAAAAATTGAGGCTTCTCAGCTTCCCCTTATTTGAATTAGCTTCGAGTAGAATGTGATTTTGATGATGGTAAACCCACAGGTGCCATGTTTAATTCTGGGCTTATAATGTTACAATATTAGTCCTTGTTGCAATATGTTAAGTAGGACTAAGTTGGGGATGCTAAATGTTGCTATTGTCATACTGATCTTGGTTATGAGCTTTTGAGCTTGTTGACATTGAGCTATGTAAAGCTTTGACCTTGTTAAATTCTAAGCTTGACAAGTAGTTATAGTACCTTTTTATGATATATACAAAGACATTTTCAAGAGGATACCCCTAGATATGTCTTAGATGAAGCTAGCACTCTAAGGGAGATACATGAGATGCATATTGAGTATGGCCCATTATAGGTCTTTGCTTGTAAAAACTTTGATGAAATGAGATTTTGAATTTTCATCATTTCTATTGTATGAAAAAGTAATTTTGAGAAACAATATATTTTATGACTTTTCCCACCAAATAGAGCCTTACTTCAGCCCCGATGCATGAATAATGTGAGAACCTGAACAAGGCTGAGAGAATCAATCCCGAGCAATATAGGTTGGTGTTTCAGGTTGTGAAAATCGATTGGACACTTTTGAGTGTTTAGGGCTGGGTGGAACATATGTTTAGACTTGGTACTGTCTTTGATGGATTTGTTAATTTAGAACTTGAGGTTGGAAAGGCTTTGTCTGTTGGTTGCTTCAGAGGGACACAGAAAGTGATATGATGAACATGTTTGCCATGTCAATGATGCTCATTTGGGTAATAGGTAGAAGGCCCATACTTTTACTTATTTGTTCAAAAGGTTAGGGAGATGCATGAATGGATTAGTTGAGACCCTAAATGGGTAAGGAAAGTTTATGGTTAAGTTGATTTTAGGCCAAGATGCTACTTAGCTTAGACAATAGTTATTGCTCTACTGGGGATTTGTGATTGACTTTACATTAGTGAACTCCACTTAGATTAAGCATTGGCTGACTCTTTTGGGGGGTTTAGTTGAATTTGATTCTCACTGGGGAGATGTCTTAAGGAATCTACTAGGGAAATGTTGGTGCTTGAGAGATTTGGTGGGGATGAGGTTTGCTTCCTTAAGGAATTGTTATGTCTGAGACAAGTTTAAAGGATGAAGAGTGAGTGACTTGTCATTTTTTTCTTGGGAGATCCACTGGGGATGGTTATTCCCTTTTAATGATTAGAGAGACATGTTTGTGTTTCAATGTTCCCTTTTATCTATTCTAAATGGTGAATAAGAATTTAATAAACGCATTAATTTATTTAAGCTCTAATTTTTGCTTAAGTCGCCCTTTCGGGGGGTTTTTAACTTAGTGAGCTTCCTTGATTGTTTCCTAGACCACTTTTTTCAATTTTTAGTCTAGCAGTTTGTGCCCTAACTTTTGCATAAGCCGCTTGTTTGGGTTTTCAACTTAGCGTGTTTCATTCTTTTTCCCAATTTGTCTCTTTGTTTGTTCATTTTTGCATGCATGTTAAAGAGCCTGAATGAGATGAATTGTGAAAAACATTGAATTTTATTATTTACTTTAGATCGTATACATGAGGGTTGATTACATATCTCCTTATAATGAATTTGAAAATTGAACACAGAATACGACATGTGTATGGAGAATCAGGTCCACATAGTTATTATTACATTAATGATGATGATAATGCAAATTCAATGCCCAAACAAAGTATCACTTGAGTTGGTCTAGGTTTGTTGGATGATTGAACCCATTATCGTCAATGTTCATTAGGATGACACCTTCACCAGTCTTGATCTTCTTGATGATGAAAGGACCGCTCTAGGAATGTCTGAATTTTCCTCTAGAATCCAATGAGGGTTGTTAGATTTCTTTGAGGACCAGGTTACCCTCGTGTTGGTTTTTGTCTCTGACCCTTTTGTTAAAGTGCTTTGCAAGCTTAAGTTGGCAGTTATGAGCTTGGTGAAGGGATTCCATACGCTTGCTCATTAATGAGGTTGAGTTGATTAAAGTTTTCCTTTTACTAGTTAGTTTCATTGATTTAGCTCTTGTGGAGAACTTGGGAAGATTGAACTTCCAATTCTATGAGTAAGACTGCTTCCATCTCGTATACTAGTGAGTAGGGTGTTTCCTTGGTGGATTATTTGAATGTAGTTTTGTACCTCAGAGGGCATTTGGCAAATGGAGAGGCCATCCTTTATGATTGCTGATTTGAAGTAGCTTCAATTGATCTATTTGTTTGAGGTTCATAAAAGGGAGACTTATGACTTCTCCTTTTATAGTAGAGTGGCAATCTATTTTTGGAAATGGGACCCATTGTTTGTGATGATTATCAAGGGAACACCATACCTTATGATGATGTTCATTTTACTGAATTTAAGAAACCATTTTTGAATCAATACTTAATAAGGTGTAGCTTCTACCCATTTAGTGAAGTAGTCAAAGGCAACCAGGATGTGTGGTTGATTGGCTTGATGAACCCATGTGATAGTTGTTTGGAAACCTCTTCTTTGATTTGAGAATGACCATTTTAACTTTATTCGTCCAAGTTTCTACTTGATATGCTTGCAATCTTGATAGTTTGGAATCTTGCGGACAATGATGCCTGGATTGAGACTGGGCTTCTAAGTGAAGCAATCTCTAAACTTTTGATGCTTGTCTCTACACTAGACATGTTTGAGAAAGCAAATGCAATGGATGTTATTTTTGAAATGTTAATGGACTCTTTAGCAACATAAGTTATTTGATTTATTTTTTAAGATTGTCCTTTTCTAATTGATTAAACTCAAATTCACCAGTTGGAACACTAAAAGAGAATAAGGAAACAAGATTATAGCAAGAAAAATTTATTCTTTCATTAACCTAAAAAGGGGAAAGATACATCAAGTTGATAGTTAAAAACCAAATGGACTGATTACATTAACAGAGGTTTTAGACTCGGACAACTCAGATTCAGTTGACTTTAGCTCATAAGACTCTTCATATTCATCTTTAATTTTAGAATCTAGAAGGACTAAACTCTCCTTAAGAGACCAATTGTTTAGCTTCTCAGTAACATGTTGGATAAAGGTGGAAGGCTCAATATTCTCCTATTTGTCAGACATGAATGCAATCTCCTTGAAGAATCCATCTTCAGAATGGATCAATTTGTAATTCTTAGGTAATATCTCCTCATCAGAAAAGACTTTAAGACCAGGAATGAAAGATACTTTAGATCCATCCCTGATATATCCAACATCGATTATCTCTTTGATGTGAAAGGCAATGGCAATAAGGGATTTGAAATTTGAAAGGTATTGTGTGATAAATCTATCTCAATTCTTAGGTGTAAACCTTCAATTTTGTATCTTCAGAATCACTAGTTGCCACATGACCCTTAACTAGACTTAAAGGTTTGAGAATAGAAAGGGGTCAATGGGGTATCTCCCCTTACTCTCAGGAAGAAAATTTTATATTGCAAGATTTACAAGGTAAATTTTGCTTGACCGGGCATATTTTTAAGGTAAAAATCCATATTTTTATACCATTAAATCTGGTCTATCAATACAACCCATAACTTCAAATCGAGCTCAAATCAGACCTCAAACAGACCCAGAAACTTGAAAAACCTAACCGAATTGGACTAGACCAGACCTTGAAAATTGGGCCCATGCATTAGGGCCCAAGCATATACCTGAGTACCCAAACACATGATTCTGAGCCCAAACACATGTGTTTAGGCTTAGACGCGTGCGTTTAGTCTCTAACGTTTGAGTCAGGGCTCTGACACACCAGGCCCAGTTTTATGACTTTTTCGACACGATTTTTTAGAAATTCGACCCTCCAAGTCAGTTTTTTAGGGGAGTTTAGAACAAGTTTTTGTATTGAACCTCAACCAAATTATTTTTCAAACACTAAAACACCGTTAAAAACACTTATAAACACTTAAATTCAAGCTGAAACACTAGTCTTTCTGCATTCCGATCAGACATTCAATTCACAATTCATAACTCACACTCCAGTCAGTGCATAGTCAGACATCTCCGAATGTAGACCCGATCTGGCTTCATCAAACTATCCAATCTTCCGATTTGGGAGCCCCAAAAGCCAAAGGTAGTATATCTAAAAATAGTATAGTATTTTGATTTTGAATAAAAGCCCATAAATCTGACATAGGTAATATCCCATTACTTAAATTCATTTTTTATTAATCAAAATATGTAACTATTAATGGCCTTTTGATTAATTCTTTTAAAATCTAAAATGAATTAGTCTTTGAACTTACAATCAACCAACCCACTATTTTTCAGAATAACCACACCCTTCGCAAGAAGGGAGAATGGCATGGGGTTTGATTCAAATTCAAAGGGATACGCCGATAAGCCATTCCAAGGTTGCAACTCCAAAAACTTTTTCTTTTATTTTTATTTCAATTTATTTCATAATATTTTTTGTTGTATTTTTTTGTTATTATTATTTCTAGTTCTATAATTATTTTAGGGAATGCATGCCTCTCTCATATTTTTTTAGAACTAGAGAAAGGATCCCCTCTAATGTTATTATTTTGATGTATTTATTTGTTTTATTATTTTACCTTTAATTTCATTTATTGGGGAAGTGTGTCTTCCCTAAAACCCTTCAGGGCTAAAAGAAGAACCCTTGTTTATTTCCTTCCTTTCATCACTTTTCCTTTATTATTGGCATTCATGCCATTAAATCTATCCATGCATCACTCTAGAATGCTATAATTGTTCATGTATCATGAAAGTATGTCACGCTATGAGGACCCATCTAAGTGGCTCACGGGATCTTCCAGAATGCCTTCAAGTTTATGGCTCAAGGAAACCAACCACGAGGGGTCAGATTCCGCACGACATCGCGGATTGTGGCCAGATCTCACACTTGTGCATCCACATGTGTTCATTAGCTTGAACGTGGTGTGTTTAGTGTACAAAGTCACCACCTAATCTTTAAGAAAATAATTTTTCTTAGGTGATTAAGAAACCAGTTTGAGTTAACTCCATTTTTAGAAAAATTCTAATTAATTTGCCCAATTTTAAGAAAAGGTTAGCCTCGAACCAAATGGGGGTCGAGGATTCATGATCTGATAAAAATAATTTTTATGAAAAATAGTTTTGACCATTTTAAATAACAACTTTTGGCTTAAAATAAAATGATTTTAGTTAAAATCTTATTTTCGTGTATGCATGGCATACCATGCGATGCATGAGCAGATATCATGACAAATATGATGCATAAGAAAGAAAATAATGCATGACAAATCATAAAGCGGTAAAATAGGAAAAGAAATCAGGAGTCCTTTCTCTAGCCCAATTTGGATTATAGGGAAGGAACAAATCCCCCAAGGAAAGCAACTAAAAATTAAGTTACATAGCAAAAAGAAAATAAACATCAGGGGGATCTCCCCTCCAGTCCTCATATCAGGGAGGAGCACACATTCCCCAACACGAATCCAATAGTTTGAAATAACAATAATCGACATCACAACCAATCACAACTAAGAAATAAAATGAGATGGACAGTAGGAACAAAAAATAACAAAAGAATAAAGAAAAATAAAGAAAAATGTGATTTTGGAGTTGAAGCCATGAAACGGCTTGTCGGCGTATCACTTTGAATAGGGATCAAACCCCACGTCATTCTCACTTCTCGCGAAGGGTGGGGTTGTTCTTAAACCAATGGGTGGTTTGGTTGTGTGTTCAGAAGCTAACAGATTTTAGTTGATAAAATTGTTAACCAGATAGGCCATTAATCAGTTCTATTTTGATTAAAAAATGATTTTTGATGTGAGATAATTGCCTAAGTTCATTTTAGGGCTTAATTCAATTTGTTTTTAAGGAAAATGGAATTTTGATAAAAACATGACTTAATTCTAATTTAAAGGGCTTCACTTAGAAGGAAAAGAGTATATAGTACCCAATTTACCTTTTGCTTGTGGGGCTTAGGAATCAGCTTTTGGAAGGTCTGATGAATCCAGAACGTGTCTCCATTATGTTCAGAGCAAATTGTTGAACCTCTGACTAAACTGGAGTTGGGAGAATTGGACTATGGAATGTATTGCAAAATGAGTGTTCATGTAAATTCTGAAACTTCAGATGATTTTGATTCAGTTTAGAGTTAATTTTGGTGCCTGGAGTGTGTATAGGATGTGTTTAAAAGCTAGAATGTGAGTCTGAAATCATCTGTAAAAAACTTCGTGCGAAACTATTCTAAAAATGTGAATTTATATGGAATTGTATAAGAAACCATAGGATTTTAGGCAAAACGCATGCGATTTAGACCAAACGCAATGCATGTGTTTTACACCAAACACATGTGTTTGGAGGAAAATGCATGTGTTTTCCCATAAACGCATGCGCTTGTTCAAAACACGTGCATGGCTGGGCTTGGTTTTTTTGGTCTGGTTAAGTTGATTTAGATTTTTGGGTTTTCTAGGTCTGTTTGAAGTCCGATTTGAACTCGATTTGAACCGTTGGGCTCATATTAATAGTGCAAAAAAATGAATATTTCCTCAAGAATATGCAAAATTTTCTATGTAATTCTTGAAATTTTCATCTCAGGGGTTGCCCCTTGACCCATTATATTTCCAAACCTTTGAGAGTTATAAGGAAATCGACAATTCTAGAGGTGCAAAATTAAGGGTTCACAGCTACCCCCTCATCTGAATTAGCTTCGAGTAGAAGATGATTCTGATGATGGTGAACCCATAGGTGTTAATGTAGGATTTTGGGCTTGTGACCATGCCATGTTGGATTCTGGGCTTGTTGCCTTGTCAAATTAAGGGCTTATGCCATGTCAGCTTCTAGGCTTATAGTGTGCCAAGTTGGGGATGCCAAACATTGCAATTGCCATACGGATCTTGGTGATCATGCTATAATAACTTATGGACTTGTTAGATGTTGAGTTATGCCATGTAAGGCTCTGAGCTCATTAGATTTTGAGCTTTGACAGGTAGTTGTAGTACCTTTGCATTGCAGGTGAAGAATCCTTCGAGAGGATCTCCAAGATATGTGTTGGATGATGCCACAATTTGGAGGGAGATGCATGATTTTATACTTGACCGTATTTGGGCCCCAATTGTGGGTTTTTATAAAAATAATTTTAGATTTTGTTTTTTATATTGAACTTCAGTTTAATTTATGAAAATTTTCATTTTAGTTTCGTGATTTTTCGATTTTTGGAAACGACTATAAGAAATTTGATTTGAAAAAAAAAGCTGTTTTAGGTTGAAAACCAAGCAAAAGGGGAATAGAATTAGGTCGAAATGAATTGTTTAGATGGGCCAGGTCGACACGTGACACGTGGTGGCTAATGATTTATCCTGGGTCACACGTTCATCCTTCTGAACTCAGTTTTTAAACCTCTTTTTCCTTACAATATAAAAAAAAGTACGAAAATCAATTTTTAATTCAGAAAACTATTGGAAAATAAAAATAAAAAAAGGTTAGTTGCATAAAAAATACCGACTTTCACCAAATTTACGAAAAACATCACAAACATTAAATTTTGACATAAAAACACACGAATTTTCATTTTTTGGCAAAATTGTCACGAAACCGAAATCTAATGTCAACTCACTCATCGGTCTAACGTGGATGGCCACATATGATAGATGTGATGATGTAGCAGTACATGTGTACGACCACATAGGATAGTTGTGATGATGTGGCAGTACACATGTCATGCCACATCATCACATATATCATATGAGGCAATCCACGTTAGCATCGATGAGTGAGTTGATATCGGATTCCAGTTTCGTGACAATTTTGCCAGAAAATGAATGTTTGTGTGCTTTTATATTGAAATTTAAAATTTGTAATATTTTCTTAAATTTGGTGAAAGTTGGTGATTTTTTATCCAATTAATCCATTTAAAAAAAATTAGTTTCTCTACTTTTTTTCCCATAACATGGTACCCTTTTTTAGCCATGTAATGCATGGTTGGTGCAAGAAACTGGACTGGGTGAGCAATATTAACCTCAGAAAGTACGATATGAGCTCTCTCTCGACACTTAGGGGTGTTAAGATAGAGTGGGAATTTTTAAATGCCTGTATATGCTTTTGGGATCTGGTAGATCATGTGTTTCACTTTGGGACAATTATGGACGAGATGTGTTTAACCTTTAAGGAATTTTCAGTTTTGCTTGGTACGAGCCCGGAGGCTGACCTGGCTGTTCCAGTTGAACGGGTAGGTTATTTCAATTCTTTTAAGAGGTTACTGGATTTGAGCATAAAGGATGCTTTAGATTTTATGAAGGATGACTTGGTCGACCTGCCTATTTTGGTTGAGATGTTTTGGAGGATATCACAAGATGACTCTGTCTGGATGGCCTAGAGATTGAAGGCCTATACTTTTGGATTGACAGCAGGCTACATCTTTGTGTGCCCGGTTGGATGGGGAGATGGAAGAGTGTGTGATCTGATACTCCAAATAGGTGAGGGCAAGTCAATTGTGGGCATTATTTTGGCTGAGAAGATGTTGAGCCTAGATCACCATTGCAATTCAGGAGGACCTTGGTCTATAAATCCAATTCTGCTCCAGGTATATAGGTCCTTTTAATGCTTGTCTATTTTAGCATTTGATGAGGCTTAACTTCAATTTTTGCTTTAAATCTAGTAGAGAAACCATCTTAAGATTATTCCTGGACCTGATAGACAGGACTACTCTGCAGCTTGGTATCGATCTGGAAGGATTGTCATCTGCTTTAACTTTGAGAGGAACTGGATCGGCTGGCTAATGGAAATGAATCCTTCAGATCTACTTTGGAAGCCTGATTGGTACACCATCAAGTAGTTTATACCAAGGAGTCAGGGGGTACAAACATGTATATTTTCTTAGTTTTGAGTATGTGTCTTAGTATCAGGCTACTAGAATCCTTCGTTATATGGGACAGATCAGGATGTGACCCCATATGGCCCATTGTTGGAGGCGACCGTGGTGAATGACCGAGTAGCTAAAGTTGTTATCTCTCATTAGATTAGAGATTTTTCAAGGGAAATGGTGGTTCCAGGTGATGATTATAGCAAGCTGCCTAAGTACACTGATGTGGGGGCCCATCCGAGCATCCCACGGGATCTTCAAGCATGTCTCCAAGTTTGTGGCTTGAAGAAAACCAACCACGGGGGGTCAAATTGCACATGGCATAATGGATTGTGACCGGGTCCCATATTTGTGCATCCATATGTGTTCATTTATATATACAGATTTGCCACCTAATACTTTAAGAAAATTGATTTTCCTCAGATGATTAAGAAAGCTATTATGAAAAACTCCATTTTTAGAAAAAAATATTTTTACCCAATTGAAAAGGTTGTTCTTTTTAACCAAAGGGAGTTCGGAGATTCGTGATATGATAAAAATAATTTTTATAAAAAATATTTTAAACCATTTTTAAAATAACTTTTGACTTAAAATGATATGATTTTGGTTAAAATCAAGTTTTTATGTATGCATGAACAGATATCATGATGCATGAACAATTTAAGAATGTGAAAAATGGTGCATGTACAGGCTATTGAAGCATATGACAAACCATAAAGCAGTAAAACAATGATTGACCAGTGGTCCTTCCTCTAACCCACTTCAAGTTCTAGGGAAGGCACACTACCCCAAAGAAAGTGATAAAATTAAAACTATAAAAATAATCAAAATCAGGGGATCTCTCCTCCAGTCTTATGATCTTGGAGGAGCACGTGTTTCCCAATACAAAACATGGACAAAAATATAGCAATAATGCAAGAAATAATACAAACATGCCAATCGCAATGACAGACAAAAGAAACTAAACAACAACAATAATAATGAAATAATCAAAGAAAATAAAAGTAAACACAAATTTGGACTTGAAGCCATGAAACGGCTTGCCGGCGTATCCTTTTGAATGGGAATTAAACACCACGTTGTTCTCCCTTCTCCTAAAGGGTGGGGGTGTTCTAGTAACAAATGGGTGGTTTGGTTGTGTATTTAAAAACTAATCAATTTTACTTAATAAAATTGTTAACCAGAAGGCCATTAACCATTTCAGATTTTGATTAATGAAAAACTTATTTTGAATGTTAATTGATTACTGAAGTTCATTTTAGGGTTTAATTGAATTCATTTTATGAAAAATAGATTTTCAATAAAACATGCCTTAGATTAGATAAAAGGGCTTAAAATTGAATTTTGATAAAATATACCTTAATTTAGTTTTAAAGTGCTTAAAACAAATTGATTCAGATATTAGAGGTAAAGAAGTATATTGTACCAATACTACCTTTGCTTTTTGAGGTTTTGGAACTAGCGGATCAGAAGGCTTGACAAAAATGGAGTGGGTCTCTATAGTGTTCAGAGAGCACTGACGTCTCTCTGACTGTACTGAACTTGAAAGGATTGAAGTGATGAATTGATAGGAACCATAGTATCTATTGTGTAATTTTAAAAGTTTGAATCAATTGAGGAAAAATCATAGTGTTTAGAGGATGTTTGGGAGTGTTTGGAGGCTAGAAAGTAGGTTTAAGTGCGTATGAATTTCTGGAAAATTCGTCAGAAAAACTATCTTAAACTGTTCTGAAAAGTCTAAATTTATAAGGATTCATGCCAGAAACCCTGGGAACAAAACGCATGCATTTTGGTCAAAACGCATGAGTTTTTACCAAATTCATGCGTGAGGCCAAAAATGAATACGCATGCTTCAAAACACTTGGTCATTTTGGGCCTAGTTTTTGGGTTCGATTTTCTAAGTCTAGTTCGGTCTGATCGATTCAATTTTTTAGGTCTGTTTAAAGTTTGATTTCAGCCCAGGAAAGATTTAATGGTGTCAAAATTAGAGTTCACAGCTACCCCCTTAGCTGTCTCATTTGCAAAAACATGACTGCTAAGTGTTGATAGGGGTTCAGTCTTACGGGTTATCAAAATGAGCCAGGCCTGGGTCATCAGGAAGGCCCAACTTGGGAGTAAGGTCCTGGCCTGTCTAGTAACGAGTGCTCCAAAGGAGCAAGGGGATCTATGAATGAAGGTAGCCCAAACAAAATAGACCTGGACTACATCTATGAATAAAGGATATTGGACCACCCCTAGTTTGGTGTTATATGTAACCCGGCCTGGAGAAAATGACAAACCATCCCGATCAGATTGTGCAATAGTATAGGTGTGTGTACCCCCTGACACTACCCGCATTCGATAGCAGCTTGTGTCATAAACATTTTGAATGGCCCCACTGTTAAATGGCCTCTTATAATAAACATTTTCTCTAAGCCAGAAAATAAAGAAAGACTTAAAAGGGACAAGG